>JAUZST010057806.1:0-23694 GCA_034779995.1 Parotocinclus haroldoi | reverse complement strand
GATTGCAACGTTTAAAACAAACAAACAAACTAACAAAATATTAGGCAATTAAATAGAAAGACTAGCGTATTTCACCCACAGTTTAAGTGCTCTGTGACATAAATGGCACTAAGTCGAAAGACTCGATGAAAACATTCAACCATGTTTCGTGTGGATAGAAATACGTTAAACAAGACAAGCATCAGCTCTATTGCTGTACAAAGCCCTGTCCCTTCTGGCCATCGCTGCCAAAGCAGTGGCTCTAATTGTGTCTCAAAGTTCACCAAACATTCATTCAACTGTGCAAAGTCTCATTGTGGCAAATTCCATTAACAAACATGATTTTCCTGACAAATGTCTGGTGTGACCACAAGTTAAGACTGACCAGAAATAGCGAAAATGTTCTTCATGCTCTTGGGTTGTTCCAATCCAAAGGCAAATAGTAATGACAAAGTAAAGCGTTTCTTTAATTTCCAAAGCTTCGTAGCAATACGTTTTACGAATGGCAAATTGCATTGAGGAGGTGAGAATATATGAGATTATAGTGCATATATAGATTATGTTCAGTTTATCTGTAACCTCTAGCCTGATTTTCTGTTTTTGTGCTCTGAGAAGTGTATAATGAAAGTGTATTACAGAAGTATAGTAAAGACAATGCCAAAAGATGGAATAGTTACATTTCAAACCACAACGAATCAAAAGAAACACTGATTTTTCTTAGGGAACTTCTCATATAAACCATGCTTTGGCTGGCAACTTCAAGTCCCTTATATTGTGCTTTACCAGTTAGTAAAGTAATGCAAGTAATGCTCGACCCTCTGTCTAACAAATACATGTAATATTAAACTTTTACTGGGCAGGTAAGACAATAAACCACAGAAAATGACAAATAAACCTTTGAACCTTTAATTCTTGTTGTTTTGTGTGTGTATGTGTGTGTAAATGTAAAAATGCTGCAATATTTTGTGTTTTACTGTAAATGCAGTGGTTCATGATAGTATTTCTGTCACAAAAGGGTTTGTGTGCGTGTGAATGATGTTTAAGTGTTATACCCATTGCTGCATGCTCTCGGAGAGGATCATTGGTAATGCAAGCTTGAAAAGCAAGGGATGGGAAAGAAGACGACAAATAACATCAATTTAAAGATCTAAGCAGTAGTTTTAAAACAGCACTTTAAGCTATTTGGCAATTTGAATGATAATGGCTGATATTTGAGTATTACCTCATCCATGATGTGAGGCTGCTGGAGAAGGTCCCCCTGGGAATTAAGAAATACATGCATGTAGAAATTACAAGCTTAAGTAATGCTGTGAGAGCAATATGGCTTTGTGTGCGTGGGAGTAGGTGGGAGTGTGTGTGAATGCGCTTGCATGGGTGGCCTGGCCTTTGCTCTAAGCATGCACTCTAATTTAATTTCCCTTTGTTTATGCTGCTCTAACTGGTGCCAGGTGGGTCTGTAACACACTGGCACCTCCAGTCATTCTGGTGGCATGCCGCATTACAAAGACAGGAGTGTCATTTCGCCGATCCCGAAAGCAGAGAAATAACTCCAGTCTCAAGCGGTCTGTTAAACTGGTCTGGGATTGATACAGTGCCAGATAAACCAGTCCAGGTACAGTGGTGCTCCTACCACTTAACAGCAGCCCTATCCAATTACTCTGTCATGCTTGCTTTGGAGAACAGTGAGGGTCTGTGTTTGAGTTTGGAGAGGAAAGTGCGCAAGAGTGTGTGTCAGTGGGGTGGGGGTAATACTTCATTGTACGGAACAAATATCCTCTCACTGATAGAAAGATCTGACATTCTTTACCTCATGGGATATTTGGCTGTTCCCCACAATAAAAGTGTGTACGTTACGTAGCATGAAGGCCTAGGTGTAGCACTGGTTTTATACAAAGTAAAACGGTCAATGGAAAGTGTGTGTGTCTGTGGGTGTGTGTGTGTGTGTGTGTGTGTGTGTGTGTGTGGGTGGGTGTGTGTGTGTTGGGAGGAGGTCTAGGCAGAAATAGTACTTACATCTTGCCCAGGGATATGATGAATTGCAGGCTGTGAACACAGAGAGACAAATAGATATACAGACAAATAGATTGACAGACAAACAGACAGAGATGGACGGACGCTCAGACAGACAGATAACAGAAAACATAGGAGATGGACCACACATCTAATAAATCTGAAAGCAGTGACTTCATGGGACATTATTAAATTAGCCCATGGCCACTGGGAATGTAGCCTGTTCACATGTGAACAAGCACTCATCAAAAAGAACAGTGTTCTCCTGGGGCCTAGATGCCCTCCATACAGACAAACACATACACAATTGCACACACACATACAGACAGATATGCCTCCCTTACACATTACATGGACACAAGAGCAGCCTATTCAGTTCAAAACCACAGCCTACCAAAATCTCTTTTAAATGAGTTAAGAAGATATTGTCTAAAACAATATTTGGCTTACCCCACATGTTTACTTTGGGGTGTAGGTCATGAGACTTGCCAAGTCAAAAGCTTAATTCTGTGGTCAATTTTTGTGTGGATTTGGGCACATGTTTTGGATCATTGTCCTGCTGGAACATCCACCCACAACTAATTTGTAGCTTTTTTGGCAAACTAAGCCAGGTTTTCATTAAATGTCGTCTGGCAATTCATGAAGTACATGATGCCATGTATCTTAACAGTGGGTATATAATGAGATATATTTAAATAGGGGTGTGCAATATGACAATTTTTTTTTATTGTCATGATCGATAATATGCCTTTTCTGAGCATATCAAGGAAACCGTTAAAAACTGACCAACTGCGTGTTTCATTATAAGGAGTGTAATAAGGCCTGCTTAACTGGATGAAGTGCAGCACATATTGAATTTAAAAAATACACTTTACTAATTATGACATCATATTTGAATCATAGATTTTAAGAATCTGCCACTACCGATGCATTTTGTATGCGATCACATGTATCGTAATAAATACTGTGTATGGCAAATATATCTTTATATACTGTTGTGTAATATTTTCCCATGTTGCCCACCATTAAAACTGGATTTTGAACTATTAAATATTAATTTCAATCGACACCAAATAATGAAAAACAAATGAATAGTATAAGAGTAGCACGGTGGTGGAGTGGGTAGTTCAGTCAACAACCTGAGTACAAGTCCTGGACCATTGCCCATTTTCTCCCAGTGTCTGCATGGGTTTCCTCCAGGTGCTCTGGTTTCTTCCCATATTGCAAAGAGATTATTTAGGACAAGTGAGCCAGTGTGCGTGAGTGCCTGTGTGGGGTTGGTTTCTGCCTCCCCCGGTATCTGAATTGGATTAAGCGAGTAATTAAATCACTGATTGAGGGTGTGTTAAACAGTACAATGTTATACCTTATCTCTGCGGATCAGATGAAAGGCAGCAAGTAGTTCACCAGCTGCTTTGCCACCTTTCAAGATGGGATACCAGGCCAAGCGAGGAGAGGAGGACATGGAGGGCTGGCATATGCAGCGTCCCATAAACTCATCTGTCCCCTAGAAAGACAAAATGCAAAAACACAAATGTCATTGTATTATGTGATGCATTTTTCAAAAGTCCCAGTACTGGGTTGACCACTAATCAGCCAAGTTGCAACACTTGGGCCATAAAACTAAATGGCTTGCCTGATTTGTATTTTCCCTGAATTTCTATAGATAAAATTATTTGCCCAATTAATAAAGATAAAAATTTATAATACATGGAAAATTGAGTTCTAAAAAAAGTGTAGGTTAGTAGGCCGCCAGACTGAATTTCAAAACAGCTGCAATGGAAGATCCCTTACCTGTCAAACCAGTAACATCAATGTATCTGCCCATATGTACTGACACATGTACATGCTCACTCACATAAGTATCCTGATCATACAGCTCCACCACAATGTTTGGAGGGTTTCTTTCTGTCACTTTGGGATCTCCGAATATCTCCAGTTCATGGAAGATAAGAGTTTGATCCCAGGTGGGGTTTAGGGTGTTCCGTATAGTCACTGTTTTCTGGCTCTGGTGCAGGAAAGACACAATGGCATAGGGATCTGCAAAAAAAAATTGTGGGTTCATTTATGTAAGAGTCCACACACAGTCCAGGAAATTATACATTTATTCACTTGTAGTAATGGTTTCACCCTGTATATTTACCAACCGGTAAATACAAATGTAATGTCCTGCTATGGGATAGATCTGTCTGGTGTGTATATCTCACACTCCTAATCACCCCACTTCCAGTCTCCGTTTGAAACGTTTGAGCTTATTTGCCAACCCACCGGCCAGTGCCGACTCTTCTCATATAGTCCTTGTTATCTCTAACACGAATGCAGTCTGGTTTTCAAGGGAGAAGAATGTTGTTACTACAACTGATTCTTTTCTGATCATCATCCTTGTAGTCTCCTCTGATGAGACCCCCATGCAGCTCAGAACCATCTGAGCTTCAGAGGAGCAGTAGCTTTAATGCCTGGGGACTTTGCCCCCGGTCAACACTCAGCACCGACCAGTCTTCACTTTTTCGCAATATGAATACTCTTTGATGTGTACTGCTCGTTAAACCATCCATGACCCTGCCCAGACTGACTCTGGAAACGAGGGAATATTAGTCTGTTGCCATCGGTTCTCTACATCACTGTTATGGATGGGTTTTATTTCATCACTCAATGGACTCTGCCTGTGAGCCTCTCCACATAGAGACAGCCTTTCACCAATCTGCACCCCTGAAGCACATCTCATATTGGGACTCCCCTGGCTGTGTGAACCTATCACCTCGTGCACCGACAATTAAATTATCTACAGGTCACCTTACTGTCCCTTCTGTCCACCTTACTGTTACACCTCCCACTCGACTGCAGGCTGTCAAGTCTCCCAGTGCCCTGTTTCCACAAATTAGCAATGTGCTTAACTTCTAATTAGAGCTCAAGTGTTAAGTGAATGAAGAACCACTGTACTGCACTAGCCCCATAACTGTGCCATTGAGATCCTGGGAGTAGCCAAGGTTTTATTTATCCCTCTGTCCAGCAGCTTCAGGATTTTTCTGTATGCAGTAAATGCATGCTACGCCCATGCATTGACCTGCCCATATATTCAGACTGTGTTCCAGTTCATGGTTCACGACGCACCACTCCACATGCTAGATCTCAATGTCATAGCCTATACAGATGTTATTTAGATTTACGCATCCTCTCTAGATACTCATATCACACATAATCTGCTACGTGCTGCAACGTAAGCTTTTCATCAAGGCTGTAAATGTCAATTTCATATGCAATCTATCTCCTTTCTGTGTTACATTTTCTTACTAACCGGCATCACCATGTTAGCAAGGTTCAGGCAGTCATGAAGTCCTGGAGCCCCAACCCACTTTAATGGAGCTTAGATTTCACCAAGTTTAATATAAGATTCAGCTTGAATTTGAGTGCTATTGCAGGATTATCCATAAAAGCAGGCCCTGTCCTACATTTGAATTCCCCGACTGCATTCCATTCCCTGAAGGTGAAGATTTCCAGTACATTAGTGTTCAAATGCCCTAAAATCAACTGTTTATTTCTCCTGTAGGCAGAAGCCGTGATGTAGATGTAAGAGTTGGTGATGTCCTCTCCCAGTGGCTGGGATAAGTGTCCAGATTGTTCCTGTTCTCTTCCTACTATTCCTGCTAACTCTGAAGGGAGTCCCAAGTCTCTCCCAAGGAAATCAAAATCTGGCCAACTGAGGGGGACTTGGCCCAGAGAAGAGCTCTTGGTTCTCAGCTCACTACATCCTGGTCTGTAGATTAATTCAGGTTTTCCAGGGCAAACCCATGTGGCTGTCCCCTGAGAAGTTCTTCCTGTCTGCTTCAGAGGTTTCTGCACACGTGCAAGCCCTTGGAGGAGGTGTTATTATCATGCTCCACTGCATTTCTGGACTATATTTTCCATGAACCACTATCATTTGATCAAACACAGGGATTTAAACACCACTCTCATTTATTCAGCGCGTTGTTTCACTGATGCACAGTGTGATTCTGAGAAGACATTCTCTTCTCCTGGTTTGCTTATTCCATGTTAAATTTGAACCTCTGTTTTCGACCCTGTTTTCAAGAACCCCTCACTTAAGATGCATTAATGTACGTTTGAATATAGGCATTTACTGAATTATCACTAGTCTAGAAACTGTGCGAATCCAAGTGCTAACGATGAATAAATTAACAAAAATATAAAACAATCGTTTAATAAATGCAAACTTGATTTTTCCCACACACTAAATTGCTATGTAATCACTTATAACACAGACCCAATTTAAGTACTTTCTAAAACCTGAATGCCAGCTAACACTGTAGGTGTTAATTTATTAATGGTGATTTTGTTATGTGCTACACTGAAATACAAATAAAATGGAAAGAGAAAGTTGCCAGTTTTAGGATCTGTAACCACAAACTAGCAGACGTCTGTTTGCCATTAAAAATGAGGGAGTGATTTAGTAGTTAATGAAAGTCCTTCTTCCAAGGCCTCCAAACCATCACTAGCGTAATAAACTGTGGTGTTTCTGTCTTTGATAATATAAAGAGGGTGATGAAGTCAGAAACATTGAGCCAACAGCACTAGTGAAAATAGCCAGAGATAGCAAAGCTTGCACTGCACTGAAACAGCATGAACTTTGTTCATTCTGTGAAATATCTCCACCAACGTGCGTGCATGTGCACGTCAGCATGTTCTCGAGCCTGGGGTATATTCCGCCTTGGAAGAGCCAAAGTTTTCAACTTTTTTATATTCTGACGGGAGCCAAAATTATATAGAATGACAAACTGCATAGGAATGCTTGAAATTGGAGGGACAGTCTCAGAGGTTTATTATTGCTGTCCAGCCTCAATGGGACCGTTTCACTAGGGAGGGGAAAATGGACCTGCATTTTCCCAGCTCTGATTAACACATACAAAGTCATACCCCTTCCCACAACACATTCTGGATCAAATAAACAGAGGAATAAATAAGCAAAACGTGTGCTATCACCCAGGAGTCAATGGGAAATAAATATAGGCAGGGGCTAATAAGGCTGCACAGAGTAAATAAATACTCCTCCTGGCAGGGTTCTGTAATTGGACAACGCTGTGGCAATGGCCGCCCACATGTATGATTCAACACTCTCAAGACTGCTGCCATACACTCAGGCAAATAAGGAGACATCAGCTTTATGCATTGTGTACCATCTGTCAAACTACAGCGTTTGATTGGCAAACAACGTTTAATTCTTATGTTCTGAAAACTGTATCAGGGTGCTAGCAAAAATGTAGTCAGAGGCAGGTCATAAATAAATGCATTTTAGACCTGGCCACAATCTAACATTTTAGATATTGTGAACGGAATCACACACAACTGGCACATAGTTATGGTGTTTTCCACTTCCGTGAATGACAGGCATCACCACAGTGTGTGTCACATTCAGAAGTAGCAGAATATATATAACTACAGGGTGAGCCGAAAGTCACAGGACACCTTGCGTGCGGCGCTGTGAGCTTTTCGCAAAAGGCTGCCAAAAGCACTGTTGAGGTTTCTTTGTTGGTTGCACTCTATGTGGTCATCCACAAACCTGGATTCTCAGGAATTT
Source organism: Parotocinclus haroldoi (assembly GCA_034779995.1). Taxonomy (NCBI): domain Eukaryota; kingdom Metazoa; phylum Chordata; class Actinopteri; order Siluriformes; family Loricariidae; genus Parotocinclus; species Parotocinclus haroldoi. Next base: position 16,133 of record JAUZST010057806.1, on the reverse strand, counting down.
GGCTATGAGGGATACAACAGTGCTGTGTGACATTGGTGGTCTTTCTGGGTATACAGCAGCTGCGTTCCACAGACAACAGAATGGACAATTCATTCTTCAGTTAACTGTGATAACCAACAACATTTTTTAAATTTCTGTGTTGCTAACTTTTAAACCACAAGAGATATTGCGACTTGATTGCGGCAATCGAGTTCTAAGACAATTCTCTTCTTTTTTGATATGCTACATGACCACCTTTCCCAAACAACACTCCAGACCATGACCCAGGTAAAGATAGCACTTGCTACAAATGAATGCATCCAATTTTAGAGCTCCATTTCTTTGAACCTGTGGTCCATCTTACAACAGAATCCGACATCATACATAACTGCATGTATTGTACTGAGTGTAGTGATACTAAGGTCACAAACTGTAGCTCAGTCCACCCAATAGATTTTATTCTCCTACAGTTTGACCACTCTAATGGAGTCATTATTTTGGCTCCTTCATAAATGTGGTGTCCCATCATTCATTTCACTCTAACCAACCCCATCTCAATCACTCAATACCAATGATTTCAGTCTGCTGTTGATTTATGTCTTTTCCCCAAACTCTTGAAAAGAGCTGTGGTGGGTCATGCAAAGTCCGATGCCTGAACCTAAAACCTTTTGCACTGGGCCTGCTAATTTATATTTTGTTCATTTTTTCAAGCGTTCAAGCGTTTTTTCATGCATTCAAGGACTTAACATGTTTTTCATCTGGGTCTGTGAGCTTGGAAATAAGCTCCAACACAGAACCTGCCTAAGTCCTTTTCCATTATCTCATCAGGAATGAAGGAAAATATATGTTTAATATCCACACCTCTTGGTAGCACCTACTGTTCTCTATGGATTAGTCACTGTTTTTTCCAGGAGAAGGAAATTTATGCTGGACATCTGTAATGAGTGATAACCATTGACCATAAACAGTGTTGAAATTGTTTTAATTATGCAAAACCAAATCATACAATATATTGTTTATACATTTAGCAAAACTAAAAATATATTCAACAAACAAACACTGACAAACTAAACTGAATTTCATATTTTAATGCCAAAATCATAAAGAATAGCTCAAATAAGACTGGTCTAAAGCAGTTATAAAGTAGTCCTGATAATACAGTTCATAAATTATATTTTTAATATGTTACATTAACAGTTATTATTTATTAGATTTTTACAAAGTGTTCCCAACTATTTATGAATTTTGGTTGTATTTCTATGTTTAAAATAAGTTAAGCATAGAAATACAACCTCAACTCCCCCCAAAAAAACGTTGGAATACTGTGTGAAAAAAAGAAAACAAATAAAATCAAAATACAGTAAATAATTCCATTGCTTATAGTTAATTCTGCTGGTTCTTTTTGAGGTGTTTCCAGATTGCAACAATTCCTTTGTCTGGCTGGTAACCATATTTATCTCCGAGCATTTATGGACCAGCAAAAGTGTCATAAGGTACCACACTGAACCTGTGTCCAAAATATCTCATTTTGCATCTGTCCTTGCAAAGTACCACATCCTCATGTAAACTGGGTAATAGTTTTAAACTATTAAACGGTAAACAGTAAACTTATCCTTTCACTGCAACATTGTAATCAACATTTTATTAGTACGATACTGCAGATTTGACCACAACATTGAATTCCACCTAGATTACTGGATGATAAAGACACTTTGAAAAACTAACATATTAAACACATTTGTGTAACACATTTGAAACCTACAATTACTCCTGGAAAGGAGTAAGTATCCGTCTCTATATATATCTATATACATATATAGTTACTATATCTAATATAACTACGAGCCACCATTTGTTAAAGTAGGTCACTGAGACTTCCTTTTGAATATTTTTTGCTATGAAAATCAGCAGACTTGGAATTAATTAACTATAATCTATTGCTCTTAATAAAAGCATCAAAAGAGACCAGAAGTGTGTGACAACTTGCTTAATTTACTACATTATATCTGCTTGAGTAGCCTTTTGAAATAAGTACGCTTAAAACAATAAACATTTTTACTGGGTACGTACATTCAGTTAGTTTAGTCAAAGACAGTTACAGTAAATGAATGAACAATTATTGATCTTATTTTTGTAACCAAGTTTTCTTTTCAAGCTTTCCATTCACTTTTAGGGCTTCTTGCAAACATGTAATATTGTTTCAGGTCACATTTACTAAGAAACACAGAAAATTCTAAAAGATTCAAAAACTTTCTAGAACCGCTAAAAGCTGGTACATACTTTTATAATGTTTTACAGTGTATTGTCGCAGTGGTGTGTCACAGGATTTTTATTTTTAAGTTAGTGGAATACATTATTATTGCTCTTTAAAATATAACAAAATATGACACCTTCTGGCACCTTTAAGCATGTCCCAAAACCAAAAAAAAAAGAAAGTATTTTAGCCTAGCAGCTATTGTTCAGCAGGCAGAGAATATGATTACAGTGAAACAGTAGCACGTATGCTTACCCACAACATCTGGAGGCTCATTCAGGGAAGACCAAAACTTTCCACCTGATAAGCGCATTCAGTGTTTATATTAACGCCCATATCTAGTGGGCTAACCACACTCCCAGTGCCAAATCCCTCTTCACCAAGTCAGAAACATATGTCATAGTATGTGAGTAATCCTGATGTCTGGCACAAAAGTGAAGACACAAACACACTTTAGCTGCACTTGCTTTGCTTCTTGTTTCCCAGGATACAAGGTATGACAAGCCAAACCGCAACACCGCTCCACTGGGACATTTGCATCGCAACACCACTATTAGAAATCTTCATTAAACCATAACTGCATGACCTCATAGAAGCTTGTATCTATCTATTGAAAAACAAATTGTAAATGTTTCCTTAAAGGTCATTACTGGGTCTAATAGTCCGAATCTGAAGCGAAAGGGCATTTCTTCTGTTCAGCTCTACCATTCAAATGCTTCCAAATGTACCTAAACTCGAACAGAACTACAGAACCCTCTACTACACTGCGTTCTCCTGTGTCCAGTGCTGTAAATCTGATGTTTCTCTCCATAGTCAAGGATAAGCCCAACCAAAACTGCTGTGTCCCAGTCTTTGCCAGGCACCATATTTTGTCCTCTCTGATGTAACCTCAGCCATGATTACACTACTATTAAGCCTCAAAAGACTTCACTTTTATGATTTTGTTATTTATAAAGCCCTCCTAGTACACTGAGCAATGCTGACGTTTTTGTTGTACGCAGCGGAAGCATAAAAAGTTATCCTGCCTTCATTACATACCACTCTCAATGTGTATCAAATTATGCTAACCAATGAATCTGTTAGCTTTGCTGCATGCGTGTACGTGGTGAGGAAATATGGACTTATACCTTTCATTAAATGCCATAAAAACCTGGCATAAGACTATACAGGCAAACACCTAAGGGCACATTTAGCTGAATGTTTGGTGTAACCGGCATGGGTGGCTTACACTAAGTGGCATTGAAACGACCAAGTGCTCAGAAGTTGAAAGGTTAAGGGCATGGTGTGGTGCAGCTTACAGACGTGCCATTTGACAAATACACTACACACTACAATACTTATAATAAAAACCATATTTTCACAAGAACAGTGGTACTCTTAGCTTCGGATCTGACTATTACTTCAAGAGATAAGCCTTAGCAGATCGTGTTGCCTTTAGGAATAAATAATATAGAAACGATTTTAACCGACCTGAGAAACTGTCTTTATCCATGGCCAGCAAGTCTCTTGCCTGATACAGGTAACAGCGCAGATGGTAGCGTGTCCCGCCTAAAACACAGGCAATTCAAATATCACGACTTTAAATTAACCACGTCAGGTTTCAGTGTTAATAAACAAAATGTTAACAATTTTGTATACTTACTATCAAAAAAGCAAGAGATGGTAGGCCGATTAACACCAAAGGTTGTTGTTACGGACTTGTCCTCATTTTTGTCATCAGTTATGCTGCTCTATTGAAAGGCAAAATAAGAAACACAAGTAAACCTAGACTGAAACACTAGTCAATTAAGCAGCAATATGTTCCCTGAATATAAGAAAAAAAAAAACACTTGCATATTTTGGCAGTTGAGCAAGACAAAGAATTATTACGCTGGATCAGCTATTTAACGATTCCAACCAAGAGTGCAATGGAGAATGTGTTAATGATCTAAAGTGCCGCCAGTTAGTGAAAGGGTAACACCATCTGCACCACAAACCACTGGCACTAAACGTTCGTACATCACCAGCACATGGTTCTGGAATTTCACTTCATGCAGCCAGAAAAATCATTACAAATATCTAATTGTGTGTCTAATTCAAAGGAAAAATGCTGACTCATTTCAGCCTCGTGTCGCCTTATTTGGTGAAAAAATATGCTCTCCTTTAAAGCATGGTTGAAAGCTGCCACAACTGAAATAGCATACTGCCTATGAAATAAACAAAACAGAACACTATAAATTATTGTTGATTATCATTATTAAACTCAAATCATTCAATGGAATCGGCCAACTTCATCTCAGGAACTGGATTGCATATCATAGCATCATTCCAGTGGTCACCAAAATATTCTATTAATCAGTAAAGGTTAAGACAGAGCTTTTGACAGAATCGGAGCGCTGGCCTGTGCCCTCCATGGTTAGAGAGAATATTAATAGATCTCGTATGTCTCACGCTTCATATGAGAGTACATATGCAGGCATTGGCTCACATTTAGAGTGTTGGTAACGTTGCAAAATACAGACAGAGATGACTAAACTGGGTGAAATGCAGTAACGCAATAAAGGAAATAAGGCAGTGGCATAGCGAGGAACCAGCTCACCCAGCTCTAAACCACCATATAACCACTAGCGTGTGCCCAACTTCGGCTCATGCCAATCCAGCAATGTGTGCCTGCTGTTTTGTGAGACTGTAGAGACAAGAGCAGTCAGTGGTATAAACTCCCTCCTAAAATTGCAAAAGATCCACTATCAAGGAGTTTAATAAATAGAGGAATGATATGTTCATATAAATATAATGAAGATCAAAATATAACCATACACAAATATCATTTATTTAAAAATATTCAGTGCATCGTATCTCAAGGATGCGAAAAAACTGAAAACAGAAAGAGCTGAGACAGCAGTTAAGAAATAAAGGTAGTGTGGCAGAAACGAAAATCACTGTTTAATTCCTTATCTACAAACATTAGCTTTTTATATTTAATGTCTAAACAGAGCCTGTCGCCTAAGAGCACATTTGTTAAATTAGTTAAGATGTGGTTTCACATTACACACATTTAGGTGAAGCAAAAAAATCAAACAGTAAATGAATCCCCAGAGATGAAAACATGAATACAACCCCAAATCAGAAAAATATTGTGTCAGTATGGAAAATGCTAATAAAAAATGCAGTGAGTCTTACATTTATTTTTCACTTATTTATATTCACTTTTATTTTATTGGAGACAGTATAAAACCAAGATATTTTATGATTGCATGCCTCCATTTCATGCCTTCAACACATTTTTAAAAAAGTTGGAACAGGGGAAATTAGAGATCGGTAAAAACAGTAAAAAAAAATTTCAAACAGGTCATGCCAACAATTGATTGTTATCATGATTTGGTTCAAATGTAGTATTCACAATGGGCTGAGACTCTAAAGAAAAAAGATGGGCAGAGGATCTCCAGTTTGTCAACACGTGTAAGAAAATGATTATAATGTTAAATTATTGAAATGTTCCTCAAAGAAAGCTTTGAAGGGATTAGCATATTTCTTCCTCTGCAGTACATAATATCATTAAACAATGGCTAGGTCATTATGTCACTGCATAAAGGGGAACGCGCAAGCTCTGTACCAAGAAAATGACCATCCATTCAAAAGTCCGAAGGCCAGGGTCTGTTTTTTTGTCAGTGCCTTGGCAAAGGTCATTTACACTTCTATTATGGCAGCAGTGTCACAGAAAAGTATGTTGCGCTTTTAGAGTGCATTTGTCAACAAGATAATGCAAAACCACATGCTGCACACATTACAAATGCATAAATACTGAACAGGCCTTTCTGCAGCCCCGAGTTGTCCACAATAAAGAATGTGCAGAGAATATTTCAACAAAAAGTGTGTACTGTACAACCCTGTACTGCTGCACAACATAAGAGGTGTTTTCAGTAGGAATGGGACAAAATTACACATATGAAACTTTCCATGTTACTGTGGCTTCCATATCAGAGCCTGTCTGCAAATGAGAATATGTAGCAGGCTTGATTTATTTTCTGCAGTTAAGAAGAACCATAATTTCGCTGTAATCAAGCTACACGAGAGGTTTGGCTACTTCTCACAGACGGTCCTGAGTGAGTTATTTTGTACGGCATTTTGATGCCTGTCTTCTCATCTGGCTAAATAGCTCACACCACCAAGGTTCAACTCAAACAAGACGAAATAAAGCATACATAAATGTCCCTTTTGATTACAGCCAAACTGGTTCAGGCATGAACTTAACTAATTTTGAGGTTCTGAAAATGAAAATTATGTTTAAAGTTTGAAATTGTCTCAAATTTTTATGATACAGGGGTGCACAGATCTTTCTTACAGTCTTTAATAAGACCCTATGCATGGACTGAATCATCAGTATTGCCTCATCTCTGAATGGCCAATGAAAGCTAGATGTTACAATCTTAATTAGACTTGCATCAAACAACTAAGACAACACAATATAAGTCTTGCATTCTCCCTATCAGTCACCCAACCAGCATTTATTAGCTATTCAGCCTCGGTGGTGACTTGAAGTTGGTTTCGCTTGTGATGGCTCTCCAGAGTGGATACAAAAGTATTGCTATTTCTTATGAAACAGCTTGTAGAGAAGATCTGTACAAGAAAAGAAACTGGCCACTCAGACATTCACCGCAGCTGGTAAGATATTGCTACCACTACTGCATATCAAGTTGAGTCTTATGAAGAACTTCATGAAGGCAATGGACAAAAATGTAGAAGCATTCCAGTATTTCCTTTATAAATTTCCATAGTCGAGTGAAGCGAAGATGACAGAAGGAGTCTTCATTGGTCCTGGATTCGTGTGCTTCTGCAATATAAGCAGTTTCACTATTTGGTGCATGGCAAGGAAAATTTGTTGGTGATAACACATCTCCCTGAAAACATCAGGGCAGATAACTACAAAGATTTGGTGGAAAATCTTCTTCAGGCCTATAAAGAACTTGTCTGTAACATGTCAATAAAATATTTTCATGCACTCTCATCTAGACTGCTTTGCAGCAAACTGCGGCGCAGTCAGTGAGCATGGTGAACGATTTCAGGAGGAAACAGACTATTTAAAAGAGCTATCAGTATAAATGGAGCAGTTCAATGCTTACAGACTACTGCTGGACACTTATCAGAAATAACCCGATGCTTGGATACAAGAGGCACTTAAAAAGGAGCTGAGAAGCCAGTTATTGAGGGCATATTTTATACAGTTCAAAGACTTGTATTAATTAATTTTTAAGCTTAAGCATAAATGTGTTAATTTAGGTTACAGTATAACACAAACTCCTCCATTGCATGAATACTAGAGCCAAAGTTTTCCTTGTTATACTTAAATTTAACACATCAAAATCATTAAGAAATGAAAACTCTTATTTCTGAATATTTAACATTTTGTAGAACAGTGTAATAAGAAACAAAGTGTTCCTAATAGGCCTTTATGCAATACTTTTATAGATAATAAATAACATTAAAAATCCATTTAAAGCTGTGAAAATATTTACAAGTGTCTTTCAATAAGAGGTTCAAGAACCTGTATGCATTCCAACAAAGTGAAGAAGCCATTAGGAAAAGTAACTCTGGAACAGTGTGTGACTGTAAATAAAATATAAATATTCCAGGGGTCATATTCACCTTGCGTTTATCTTGTCACTCATAGGTCAAATGGACCACAGCAAATCTAGAAATGATTTTCCACGGTACAAAATCTTCCAAGAACAAAATACTTATTTAGGAAAAAAAGTATGTTTTTATTCACAAATTACTATCATCCTCTCTATGGTGGCTCTCCAAATGATTCTGGAATTGTACTAGATGTAATGATTAGTGCCCGTTGTAGAGGGCAATCATGCATGCAGGAGTTTAGAAGCAGCCAGGGGATCCCCCAACCCACAGCTGGTAGCACTAACAGAGACTTTCAATAAGCCACCCAACTCCATCCAGAACGATGTCAAATTCTGATCCAGCCAAGCCCACATCACAGCCCACGCCAAATCAGCTTGGAATGGATGTGACACAATGGACCCAGTAGACCAGGAGCATGAGAAACGAGTGAACATACTGTACTGCTCACACATTTTCCGTTGTGTGCGCGCATTCACATACGCACACGCGCGCACACAACGCACGCACACACAATGCGCGCACACACACACACACACACAACGTGCACACACACACAATGCACGCACACACACAACGCGTACGCACGCGCACACACACAGCTCTGCCTTTATTTAGTGGTAACTGATCTCCCATGGTGCCCTTTTTTCACCAGGCTTATTCAACACTGGCTGCCCAGAGACTCTCAGCACTTCAGGACCATCCAAACCCAAGGCCCTTCATGCCCATTTCTTCTTTTCCAAACCAAACCTCGCCCTCAGCTCTCACGTTTTAAGTGCTTCTGACCACTGTTCATGTCTCACATCCTTGTTCCTCCTTTCTTATACACACAGACATGATTATTTTCCACTGCAGTAATTGCCTGACCTCATTTACACTGGGGGCAGTAGTGATGTGTCCCCACACTTTTTAAAATGCACAATGAATGCCCAAGTGTAGTCCATTAAAAAAGGATTTGAGATATTGCAGCCAAAACAATCCAAACACTTTCTAAAAATGTCACTAAAGCCTTCTTTAGACGGTGCTAGTACATGTACACCAAGTGTCACGCACAATAAAATATCTGTATGCCTTTCATTAAAGTCGGTGAAATGTTCCTGTTTTGGACTGACGTACTTTAAAATCATCCAGGGGAGAACACTGTGAACAGCAAAAAGATGTCTGACGGCATCTTTTAAAGGTTCAATAATTGTGCGATAGCCAGAGTGCTTCAATCCCACAAGATTCAATTCACACAAACAACAGTAGTTACAAAACAACAAATGTTGGTAACTGCCTTAACAATTTCATACAGCTGAAAATCTTGGATTTTCATAGATAAACGAGTCGCTTGTTTAAACTCTGTAGGTTAGCCAAATGATAAAGGGTAACAAAATACCACTTGTAAGACTTGTTACACCCCACATGGTATGTTAACTAGCCTGTAAAAGTATCTGAGAAATATGAGAAACATTCAAAGACAACTGTAATTGTAACTAATCTTGAAAACGTGATAAATGTGGAAAATGGTAAAAACCTGAATGTTGGTTGTACTATTGTGAGATACTGTGATCGTGGGTCAAAAATACTCTACTGAATACTCTACCATCATGATGAAAACTTTTAAATACGTTTTCATGGATTCGACATTTAGAGAGATGCATTCAACTCTTTTTAAAAATTATTTTTGTTGTTAAATAAAAACAAGGGAAAGTAACGGGACTGTGGTTGCATAGTGTTGGGGGGAGGGGGGTGTGTGAGAGGGGGAGCACAGTCGTGCACTCTCACAACTCTCTCATGTCCTACGCATGTCTGCATGAGTGTACTTCAGGTGCTCCATTGTCCTCCCATAGTCCAAAGACAAATATTAGGTTGATTGGTAATTCTAAATTGGCCCAGACTATTGTGATGATGTAACGGTTGATGCTAATGCAAAGGTCAAGAAAACTAATAAATACGCTGTATTTGCGCTACATCACTCTGATAAAGGGCTAAATGTAAAGTATTACCTAAATAAGCTATAGGAGATCATTCTTATTAATTCATCTTCTGTCAGCCCTTTATGCTGTTGTGTAGAACAGGGGCTGTTCAGTTGTTAGGGTTCTGGACCACTAATTAGACGGTTGAGAGTAACATCAAGTTGCTACTGTTGGGCTTTTGTGCACGACCTGCTTATCTGTTTTGTAAAGTGTTTTAGTCAAGGACATTTACTAAATGCTAGAGAGGCAGTTTTGAGGTTTTTTGAGTTTTGACCTGGCTGATTCAGGGCATATCCTAGGAACACAAGACAAACATGGAGTACTTCAAGACTCTGTGAAAGCTGCATACACAGCGCAGGGCATACAGTATAATCACTTATTAATATTTACTCACATCTAGAGCAGAGTATCTAGTTTACCTACTTATATTACATATACTATGTATCTTTTTAGAACGATGAAGGAAACCAGAGTACCTAAATGATGAATTCAAAGACAGGAAGAACATACCACCAGAACTGGAAGCAACAACTGAACTGGCTTATTCTTTCCTATTATCATTTTAGTTGTATTTGTTTGGGGAAGTCAATGGTGAGTCATTATGAACTTTGAACCTAATATAATTTTTCCCAGAAATTCTGGTCATTCGCAATCAGTGGTGTTTACCAGAAGGATTACTTTGGTTTGGGTGTGACAGATTATGTCCAGATAGCGCAGTTTTGATGCACTGTGGTTGTAGTCTCTTGCATTTACAATGTGTGCTCGTTTCTCATTGACTTTCACTGAGCCCTGTACTTCTTCACGACATCCCCATCCTTCTCTCAATCACATTTAAAAACAATGTTTCATTCATGTCTGACCTCATCAAAATGTGACATATAATTAGGATTCTATAAATACATTCTGCTTCTCTTTTCTGTTTTCCAGTTACATTTAGCCAGCATGCCGTCGTCCCACTTCCAGCATTGTAAATTGCAAATTGTTAACCTCTGTACCAGTGAGCACTCCAGGGCAAAGATGGCCGCCGGTCCAGTCTTCTCCAGTGGCTCCATGCGGCAGCGCCAGCGGCGACGCCGGAACGAATCCGTCTTCTTCTGTTTGAGGTGGAACTTCCAGCCAAACAGAGAGGCATACTCCCAACCCTCTCGCTCCGATTCATCCGGACGCTGCTGTTGGAGGTCACACATGCACACAATGAGTAGTGCTACATTAAATGGCCCTCTGCAATTCTGCATATCTGTGCTCTCAGAGCACCACCATGAGGAAATTTCTAGTAATGTAAGTGGTTCTCTCTCCTCTGCTCGTTCTTCCTTTTTCTCTCTCTTCCTCTGACTCACCCTGAAGTGATTTGCAAAGGACCTCTTTAGCCTTTTACCTCTTTCTCTCATCTATCATCAAAAACAGTGAGCTAATCTCAACAATACATCATTACTAATATTACATGTGCACTTTAACCATGACGTCTGTGCTTTTCTAGAAAACAGAATCTCATTCTTTGTCCTTCACTTACACACACAGACACATATATGCACTCTGGCACAGATGATGAACATTAGGCATATTTGTGGTGAGACGCTAAATTTGGATGAGCTGTGCATTTCTTGCCAAGGCAGAATAATAGTCATAGATTAGAGACATGGGATCGATTTCAGATTAGTGTCAGATGCAGTGATTGATTAGGTGTCCTCTTAACCTCCATCTACAACCCAACAGAACTCCACTTTCATCTGCCAAATCCTCTGTAGAGCTCCACTGTCTCACCATGTTGATAATTCCCAGAAACCACACTAAACTTACGCAGCAGTACGGTGCATCAAACAGACAGCAAAGAATCAACATTTTGTAAGATATTCTTGATGCAACAGTGAGTCAAAGTTTAAATTTTATTACAATGATTGAAACCATGCGGATCATTTCTGGACAGTGATGGTCAGATTGCAGCGTGTTACCTTTCTGAGCGCCTCTATTTTCTGCAGGTCTCTGCGGCGAAGGCGGATCCAGCGCCGCCGGCGATTGGTGTGATACATTTTCTCAGCTGGCACCCAGGACTTAGGACGACGGTCAGGAGGGATGGTGATACCATACTCCCACCCTGAAGATTAGGATAAAACATAGGCTCCTGGTTACGTAAATCTGTCAATACCAAACATACGTATTCAGTTTATAAATCATCCTAATGATGTTCATGGTCAGACAAACTATGGCGCCATACAGGAAGGCAAACAATCAATCAACGTAGTTTGATGTTGCTACATTTATGCCACTGCAAGGAAATTTGAATATTTTCATTCCTCAACCTGCACAAACACTAAATAGTGTTTTATGGGACTGAAAAAACAGGTACTGTCATTAACATCTCAGCAGTCTCTGTAGCACCATCTCCTGTTACAGAGGCAAAGGAGCAATCCAGATCGCCAGAATTCTGTCCAGCTGAATCTGTTTTCGACTAATTAGATGCTTTGTGATGGATCATTTCATTCTTTGTTTCACATAGTCTTGCCTTCTTTGTCTGATCTGCATTCGGGTTTTTTCACTCTCAAAGAGTTTTTTCTGCTTTTGTACTAGAGGCGTTAAAAATGAAGTGTCCATAGAAATCGATCTTTTGATCTTGATCATCAGCTTATCACAGTGCATTATTATTAATTACACCTCTATTTCACATTTAGTTTTACTAGTTCTTTATTCTGAATGTGTAGTAAAACCAAAGCCTGGAAAGACTCCCCAGGTTTTTATACCCTGATCATCCACTGCCCGTTTCAGGTCTTTACTCCATTCCTCATCTTCCCACACCCATCCTGGTGGGCACTCAATGTCATCTTTGGGGATTGCTTTCTCACCATTCTGCTCCGCGGTGGATAATCAGAGAACAGAGAGTCATCATGTATCAACTGCAGTACTACTTTAAAGCAAAACTTTCCATTGTACAAACAAGGGAACTTGAAATACATCATTAATCTACATTGTAATAAGAAAACATTCGTACCACATCTGTGTAACCTTCTGGCATACCAATCCATTGTCCTCCTGGCAGCCTCATTTGATTCTCAAACACTTCTTCCATAAACGTCATGTGGCCAGCATCCACATCATACAGCAGACTGAGCAATGTAAAAACAATGAACAAAAATATAAACAGAAAGAAAGATTATCTATAAACCCTTATAGTAGGATTAGAGTATTATACAGTAGAATTCACATAGCTATATGGATAAATACAGTAATTATGTTTATTAGATGGCATTTCAGTGCATAGTGAGATCTTATTCAGTCAGCTAGGTCTAAATGTAATTTCCCTGCTCCGAAGAAACAGGTCATTTATCTGCCTTTATTCTATAACAAATATCATACTGCCCTCTAACTTACGTTTTCTCTGGGCTAATATACCACTCTCCAGCCCAGCTCCATCCTGGCGAGGGTTTAAAACTTTCTTTAGGGAGCTTTATCCTGCCGGTAATGTCACTGAACTTGGGGTAGGTGAGCCCAGTCGTACCCCAGTTTCCCAGCAGTGCCAACTTAGTCTGGTTTTCATACTGGAGTTCGCACAGAAGGAAATAAGCTGATCAGAATTTATTCAGTTTAAAAGAACTACATCATTCATTTAGACATGCAATGTACAAATTACTGATGACATCTACATAAACCCTAACATTTATTATTATTATTTATGGATTCAGGATCTTTATTTTATGAACATAGAGTAATGACCTTTATTTTAATTTATCATATATATTGCCTTCGCAAGTAATATTATGTGAATGTTTATTACAGATTAGGTTATCTTAATTTGTACTCTTTTAATATTACTACTTGTGTTAAAATATTTTTATTTGGAGAGGAAGGTTAAAGCACTATATAGTGTATATAGGCAGGTTGCCGGTTGTCACTTGTGTCAGACATTTGTGTTCTATTTTATAGAGTTTTTATTGCCGTCCGAAACTTAACGTAAATGCAAATGTATTGCACAACCTTTCATGTGATATACTGAGTACTGTGCAAAAGTAATAGGGCACCATTATTAGATATAACATTGTTTTATTAACAGTATAATGACGATATATAGATACTTATCGATCTCTTTATAAGAATAAAGAACTTTTATAAAAATTTCCTAAATTTGAAAAAAAATTTTAAAAACATAATATGAAATAAGAAAAAATTTGCTTATATACAGTAGCAAGTAATTCGTATAACCTTTCCTTACACTTGAGCAATAGCAGCATTTGGCAGGTCTGAAGAAGCTTGACCAAGAATGGTGTTTTTGGAAGGATAGAGGTCTTTTTGGAAGCGGAAAAGAAAAGTATGAGATATGCATCCATCCACTATCTTCTGCTTAACCCACATGGGTTCACAGGCCAGCTGGTGCCCATCCGGCAACTCTGGGCTCCAGGGCAGGAACAACCCTAGACGGTGTGCCAATTAAACATGTTACCTTCTTTTTGTGAGACAGTGGTGCTACCTATCGAGCCACCGTGCTGTCCAGGCTAAGATATGCTAAAGCTTTTTTTCAGTCCAATTATCGGCAAGGTGTTATATGTGGTCAATATACAATTGCAAAATGTAATGGCGAGAACTTGGGACTCTAAGCCAGTTGGGATTCTTGCACTGTTTCAAAGTTTAGTTTTGACACTCGCTTGCCCCTTGTAGACATTTTTGATGATGTACAGTATGGTTAGCACTGAGTGGACTGCAGCTAAACAGTTTTGTGATAAATTCCATTTGTTACCAACATTAAAGTTTCTTATTACTATGCCACAGCAGCTTTTGTGTCAGTTTGGATCACTATCCAATAATAATTACGCATAATGCTCCCAATGTTTGTATAGGGTATGTACAGTGGATAAAGATGGCCTAGGCCCATCTTTCAATATAAACATGATTTTTATGTTTGATGATTTTTCTATACTTCCAGCACGGACACAAAGAGCACAGAATAAGCATCAAATATGTGAGAATGCTCACCGTCTCTGCAAACACAGACAGCTTTCCCTCTGAGAACTGGTTAAAGTGCTTGACTTCAGACGTCAGACCAAACCACACCTTTACCCTAAGCTGTGCTGGTATCTTAGAGTCGTCACTACCACCCTGAGGGTACTGAAACACACACATGCATATACAAAATTAAGCAGGTGAATCTGTGGATATGATAAGTGTATCTCTCGTTGTTTTCACTGCTTTTCGGAGTGTACACACCTTCATGAACATCGTTTGGAGCTGACCACAGTGTTTACCACAATAACCCTGAGAGAAGAGCACCTCATGAGCAGGGATTCTGTGATAAGCCACACGTTTGTCCCCCTGAAGCATCCAGATCACAATATCTGGCATACAGTTTTGGGGCTAAAAGAAAAATAGATAGCAAAGCTATAAATATGATGAGCAAAACAGAGATGTTGCATATGTGTATTGGGTTCTACTCTCTATGAAAACAGGAGAAAGTCTTGGGTTTAATCCGAACTACATTTCCTGGGTATTCTATACGGATAATAGGGTATTCTATAAAGATTCTGACCTCCTCAGCGAGTGACTGCAGTCTCATGGCCCAGTCTTCTGCTTGCTCCAACACTGTGCTCAGCTCTGTCTCCGGACCATGTTTCAGTGCAAGAGCGGCCTGCTCAATCTGCTTCAAGTTTATCTTACGCAAACGTCGCAGAGCCTTATCCAGAGGGGTCACGCATGACCAGCCATCCAGCTCAGGAAGCTCCTCACTGTAAAACGAAATATTTGGATTTGCACTTGCACTTAAAGATAGATGAATTCATAAAAAAAATGTAAATACTTACTAAGATTTTTTTCATTTTGCCAACAACAACAAAAATAACGGGCTTATTATAAAAATGTGTTTGATGCTGTGGCTAAGTGAAAGCACCCAGAGAAAGAAACCTTTTAACTATGTAGCAACACTGTGCTTTCTTAACAAAATAGTTTAGCAAAATGATGTTCTTTTATAGTTAGATAAATGTACACATTTACATCAAGTAAAACATCATTATCTCCAGTTGCACCTTAGTAACTAAAACAGTAGCATAAACACACTGTGTGAAGTTGATAGAAGTGTAAATGCTACCCCGCACACGGGCTATAGATGCACTTCAATCGAGATTGTAAATTAATTCTGATAATTAGTTATTACAGTTACAACTGACTTTTTAGTTTTAAGTGTTAGTGACTAGCCTTGTAGTTTCAGACGCAAGACCATACATGAGTGATTCTTACCTAGCTTGACCAGAGACAAGACCAGAGAAGAATGAATTATCACCATAATTTGTTTCTTAATTACTGTGGTTTATACTATATTCTTATACTATATACTTATAGTAGTATACACATATATA
>JAUZST010057805.1:0-50284 GCA_034779995.1 Parotocinclus haroldoi | reverse complement strand
GAGAGAGAGAGAGAGACAGAGAGAGAGAGAGAGAGAGAGAGACAGAGAGAGAGAGAGAGAGAGAGAGAGAGAGAGAGCTGGTGGGTTTAAGGAGGGGTTCAGCTTTTTAAGGAAAAAAGTTGGGAACCAGTTTCTAGATGTCAGACGGCACACACAGTCCATATGATCTTAGCTTATGGTTTTATGTTATTGTTGTTTTTAAAGATTGACTTTCATCTGTGTTTTTATTAAGTATCTAGCTATCTCTGTCTCGACGGACAGAGGCGTAGTGCCAGCAATAATAAAACACTGATACTACTACCCAGCATGCATTGTCCTCTCATGTCACCCAGCATGAGTTCTTTGTTCCTCCAGCGTGGGAAATGACACATTTTTCTGAAAGGGTTTCACATCTATGGAAAACTTTCTAATGTAGACAGTTTCGTTTTTAATTGGGTGACTTTATCCAGAGCGACTTACAATTTAGATGAACGTAAAAAAAAATTAGGCTTTGCTTAAGGGCCTAAATCTGGCAGCCTGATGGAACTGAGAGTGGAACAAAAATCCCTGTATAAAAAGAAAAAAGTAAAAAAAAAAAAAAAAGATCTTTTAACTAAGACCAAGGAGTTGCCATTGTGCCTAAATCAACATCTTGAGGAAGATACATCATCAAGTCAGTCTATCTTGTAGGCATGAATGGAGTCAACCCAATACAATCATTCATATCATTAATCTCCATATTGATTCATTCTTAGTCAATCTGACAGCCAGGCCAAAGAGGACGGCCTCCCTTTGTAGAACTTCGATTTCTCCCACAGCTTAATGTCTCACATGCACCAGGAAACAAGAGATTGCTTGTTGCAGATGTGCCGGTATTGCTGGCACTGATGTTCTGGAACCACTTTATAACAGACATGCTATATTTAATATTCACACGCACGGATCTGAATAGGACAGGTCAATAACGGAGCCCGCCAGCGGATCACCTCGTGCACCTCCTGCATGTATTCCAGGGTGCCAGCACAGGGCATCACGGACTCAATCGTCACCCAGGGGTCATCTTTCTCATATGGCATCTTTTTGCACTAGCCAAGCTGTGTGACCTTCTTCACACAGAAAAGGTCTTTGGAGCTGTCATTATTATTTATTACTATTATTAAGAAATGCTCTTTTATTACTAAAATAAATACCAGATTACTAGTATATTATAAGAGCATGAAGAACATTTCTTGCAGGTCTCGGTTTCATTCGATGTTAATCGTTTTACCTGCAACCATGCTAACAACAATGGGGGGGATGGGGGGATTGGGTAGAGGGGCAGTGTTGGAAACAGTAATATATTACTGATTACTCATTACTTAAATAAAATTGTAGTGGGATTACTTTGCAAATTACGTTCTGGAAAATGTAATCTCATTCCTCATTGCGTTACTTTTAAGTTACAGTCTATGAAATCTGTGTGAATTAAACTATACTTGAATTTAAACCCTTAGAGAAATCTGGAAAGTACAAAAAATATATATAGACAGTAAGACTTGTGTTTTATTTTTTCCTTAATTAAGGAACCAAATTTAGCAAGCAGGTGCCGTATTAAACATTTATAAAAATAAATGTAACTATTCTTAAAGCTCTCTGTACAAGTACACATTTTTAAACAACAGAACACTATAATAAATATGTTATATATGTTATATATGCTATTATAATAAAATGTTTCTTTTGGCTTGGAAATAGCTTACACTTCACAGGAACGTTTTCTCTCTGCATGCAGCAAATTGAAAATAGTGATAAAATCTCCACTTGTGGAAACAGCCAGCTATAGGTTTACCTAAAAGCCGCTAGAAGTCGCAAAATGACGTCATCGCCTCATTTGCATAAGGATACATTTGCGGTTGAGAGAGGAATAACATCGTGGGAGAGACAAAAAGTAAGTAAAAACACCCTAGACATGTTTAGAACTACAACTGAATATTCTCTATTTGATTCTTGGTTTGGTATTGGTGTGGATCTCCTGCCCTGATTGCAGATGCTGTACTGCGAGAGTAGTGAGTGTCCTTTCTGTCCTTCTGGGGGTCATCGGAATCAAACCAGATCCACCCTGTAACACCGGCAGCAATCCTAGTTACACTTCATTATTTGGTTAGGATGCCATGTTTATCAAGGACATAAATGTGATTAATAGTGAACAGAATCATGATGATGTAGAAGGTTGATTATGGGGAGCAGATCAAAGGTAACGAGCTCCGTGTGCAGAGAGAATAACGACAGCCTCTTGATCAGGCTCGCATACAGAGATACAGAGCAGATATGCCTCCAGTAACAAAAAAAAAAAACAGCTTGGTACAACTCGCAGTGGCTTTCTAAAACGCACTATATGTAGATTTACCAGTTTCAACTGTACTGGAATTATTCATGTTTAAAACTATACCATATACCTCTGTCCGTCAGAAATACAATACAGACAGGTACCTACACTATCTGTACTATGAGAAACATTTGCATCCGGAGAGTGTGTATTGCTTCTGTCCACACCCTCCAGATCATTCCTAAGAGCGTTCGTTCCTTCCTTAGTTTTATTCGGAGAGTAATTCTAATTTAAAGCACAACATACTTGATGTGCTACGTTTTTGTGGTATTTACAACAAGAAAGATTTGAATGGTCGCAACCCAGAACTGGGAAGGTAGTGCAAGTGAGAAATATAATGAAGAGGCAAAGCCAAGCTAAAGTCACAAAGTCCAATGATGTACTGGCATCCAGTATATATCTATTTGGCATCCAGACTATTTCTTTTTTCTATAATAAATATATTTCTTATATGTATTATTCATTCATTATATTACGCTTAATCCACATGGGGTCGTGGGCCAGATGGTGCCCACCTGGCAACTCTGGGCACAAGGGCAGGAAAAACCCTAGACGGGGCGCCAATCCATCGTAGGACACACACACACACACATTCATAGACTAAGGGCCACTTTTAGAGACACCAGTTAACCTAACATGCATGTCTTTGGACTGTGAGAGGAACCCCATGCAAACACGGGACGGACATTCAGACTCCACATGGAAAGGAGCCAGGTGACTCCACCCTGGGACTGATCCGGGCACCTTCTCGCTGTGAGGCAGCGGTGCTACCCCACCGAGCCTTTGTGCTGCCCTTATACATATTACGCAACAAAAACAGAATAATTCCTCAACCTGAAGAGGTCTCTTAAAATAAAAAAACAAAACAATACAATGATAAATACAAATATACCTATATTCACTGCCCCACTACTGCACAACAGCCTATTCCAGAACATATGGGTAAGTGTTACATGATGAAGAACGTATGAAATGCCAGGTGCCAGGAGGAAGCCGGATAAAAATAACTACAGTGATGAGCCATAATCGGTCACTAGGGCATTTTAGAAGTACCTGCCCAAAGTAGAGGAAAAAAAACTCACAATATGTGCTGCTATCAGCAAATCACGTCTCAAATTCCACTGCAGTTTTACAATTTCTCAATGGCATATCACTGAACAAGTGACAGAGGGAGTAGTGTATCCCTGCCTGGCCGGGCATGGGATGCAAAGCAGAGATTTGATGTCCAGAATGCTTCTGAGATTAGTAAGAAAAAGTGTTTCTGGTATTTTACTGCACCCCTGCCGTAAATGTACTGTCCAGTGGGCCACAGTCTGAACTGAGAATGTAGAACATGTGAGGAACGTAGTGAAGAAGCAAAGTAAAACCCAGACTGGACTGGGAATATGATGGAAAAAAATAGGTTTATCTCAATATTTTCCACCCAAACCATTTAATGGACAAGAAAGTATTGATTTTGGATAATACACTTAACAAAATGCACACAAAGAGAAATATTGGATTGCTGCTAATCGCAAACGGATATGTACTATACGAACTGAACTGCTATTCCTGCAGATGGGTCCTTCTTATCGGGATCTCGCCATCTCTCAGTTGTACTCCTCCATCACACCCTCTAAGAAATCGAGAAACCTTAACATAAACCCAGTCATGAAGGTGCCTGCTCTTTAACATCAAGAGAATTCACCGCTTCCTTTTCCAGGGAAGCCACCCAGGTATATGTCCAGTCTCTTGTTATATCAAAACTAGGTTACTGACTGCTCTTCTGGTCTTACGACATGTACGATCAGACCCCTGCAATTAAATCAAAATGCAGGGGCTTATCTGATTTTCCATCTACCCAAGTTTTCTCATGTCACCCCACTGCTGAGTTCATTTCACCGGCTCCCTGTAGCTGCCGGCATCAGATTCAAAACCCTGACGCTCACCTACAAAGCCAAAAATGGAACAGCACCATCTTACCCAAAGGCTCTAATCAAACCACGCTCTGTACCTCATACCCTCGGAGCCATGAGTTTCGCTCGACTGGATCCTCTACGTAAAATGCAAGGAAGACAAACAGCATGACTGTGACCTCTTCACTCGGCACTGAAAGACTGAAAATGCAAAAAGAAATCCTTGCTTACTGACCTAATAGTGAGATCCTCAGTCCTGCTCATCCTTCATCCAAACTAAATCCCCTGACCCAAGGTTTTCTATGTGAACACTGCCCAGAGCACAAGATTCCCATGATCCAGTGAGTGTCCTGTAGTACTGTACTAAGTGGAAGAGTTTTGTGTGGTCTGAAAAATCAGCCTGACGAAGATGGAAGGACTAATGGCAAATCACATTACCTGATCTTGACTGGCATTCAAAGGGGAAAGGCACATTTCAGAAGATTTCTGACAGATTAAGGTTTTATCGGGCAGAAGGAAGAGCTTTGTGTTTTTTTGGTAGACCTTAATAAGATTAAATAAAAGCTTATTTAGCGTCTGGCTCAGTCACCAAAACCGAGGAACGTAAGCTACAAGCTCGCAGTCCAGCTTCAAGACCGAATTGTGTCCCATGCAGATGTTCCTTTGAGGTCAGCTGCTGCTTCAGGACACATTCTAATGGTTCGAGCATTCAACCAGCAACGACTGACTAAGGAGAGCTTAATTAATGGACCCAGTTTGAAGTTAGGTCTGATGATTTTCCCAAGTGAATGGTTAATTTCAACATAGCCCAAAGTATGGGCTGACAAGACGTGACATTTGAAAGAAAGCACAACAGACGTTTCTAGCTTGGACCTGTTTGGGAGCACAGGGTGCAAGGCAGGAACTAACCTTAGACAGGACACATAGGTAAGCACACAAAGACGCCCCCACTAACTCGCTCACGCTTGCACACTTAACTGAAGCAATTAAACTCCAGTGGATATGGACCAGGAATCAACCAGAGAGCTCCAGCAGCATGACGTTTGTAACCTGCTTGCTCCTCTCGGCTTTCTCTGATGCTGGCTCACAGATGTAGTAGCACTATTAAGTACATTACGTAGCACATTAAGTAGCACTTATCCAGAGCTTACTTACAACTGATACAATTTTACAGACCAAGCGATTGTTTTTGGACCCAACTGTGCAGCTTGGAAAAGTTGGGATTTGAACCTCAGACATTCTTGGCCATAGACCAGTACCTTACTGGCTAGGTCACCAAGGTCCCACGGTAAGATGGACAACACTGAAGAACAGCCAGGTACTCGAGCAAATGAATGTGATGCAGTTTATAGTTTACATAGTTATAGTACAGGCACATGCAATTATGAATATCACTTACATGTTCTAAAAAACAAAGTCAGGAAACTTTAAAAAAAAAAAAAAAAGTCTCTGAACACACCAGCCAAAATAGAAAAGCCTCTAGTCTAAATGTGAGCTAACAAGCAAGCATGGGAATGTCCAATAAGGTAGTTCTGTCTATGGCTGCACAAGCCCTGGTTCACAGATGTTATCCCAGATGCATCTCAGTTGTGTCCGAGTTAAGCTCGGGGCTCTGTAGGTTTTCAGTGGGCAAGACTGAAAGTTGACTACGACTTAATGGAAAGACGAAAAATCCCATAACAAGTGTCAAGTCAAGTCACGTGCATTTCTACTGCCCTTGGAACATCAGCTCAAAGCAGCTTTACAATTTTCTACCAAACTGAAAATCTAAGGCAAATTCCAAATTGAGCAAGCCTAGGGTGACAGTGGAAAAGAAAAACTCCCTAAACATTATAAGGAAGAAACCCTCGGTGTGAAAGCTCCAGTGGATCCACATGGGAGATCAAAACAATAACACTGATTTGATAAACTTTTGCGTAATGCTCTGAAGTAAACATGAACCCCATAGTTCCAATAAAGGCTTCACTGTTTCTTTCTTAAAGACTTATCGGTCTCTATAAACTTGTTTACAGGCTTGTCTAGCCTGGCCAGGGCGTTCAGTTAAAATGTCACGCTGCTTACAAGGAACAAAGTCATGATACTGAGTCACCATCAAGCTCAATCATCTGGCAACCATCATGATCTCCTCACCAGATGGAGCAATCACTCATTCAGACTCAGTCATCTACCACGCTTAAAATCTTCATGAAATCTCAAATCGCTATCCAAATATACCCGGCACCTCAGTCCATATTTTCTATTTAGGTCTCCGTCAATGAATGGCATCTAGGCACTTTTTAAACGTTGATATTACTTTAATATAGGGAAAGAAAAACTCATCCTTGCAGTACAACTCAACATACACCAAGTAGCCATTTTATTAAAAACACCTGCTCGTCCATAATCCAAGTTACCCTGTATGGAATTTGGACCTTAGTATTTAAACAACTGGCAACCTTGTGGGGTTTTCCCGTGCAAGAGTGGCCATTATATCCTCAAGGAAAACCATCCAGTGAAAGGGGATCCCGTGAATTAAACAACTCATCCACAAAGGTCAACAAGGGCAAAGAAACTAATGTCCAAAGTTGTTCCTTGGTTCCAACAGAAGACGGACAAGTCGAGTGCCTTTTTCTGACAGGCAAGACTCCAGTGGGCAAAATAACACAAAAAAAAGTGAATCAGCGAGATGTGCAATAACATATCTCGGACACGTAAATCAAGGTTTCTGTTGTACAATGCTGTCAGAATTTGGTCTGAACAAGAATAATAATTTTAAAAAAAAAACTTTCCCTGAGGTGTCAGCAATTCAAACCGAAGGAGGTGGAGTAAAGGCATGGACAATGCTCTGGGAATGATGGGAGATCTGAACACTAGAGCTTTCCCATGCATTGCTGCTCTGCATATTCATCCCGTCATGGCACCTGTTTAACCTGGAGCTCTCCTTGCCAGACTGGTCTTAATCCTTTAGAGCATCTCTAAGACGAGGTCGAACGAGCTGTTCAGAGCATCTACATTGCACCAACTGTGAGAAGGCATCCTGTCTGCATGAGTCCATATTTTTGCAGAACGATTTCAAAACCTAGTTGAAGCTATGCCATGACGCATTGCTTCAATTGTGAAGGCCAAAGGAGGTCTAGATGGTCACCTCTAATAAAGTGGCCATTCAGTGCATGTGCTTCATAAAGAAGCGAGAGCGAGTGGGAAAACCAATACAGTAACCTGTAACACAAAGCTGCAACACATTCGTTCTGCGCGAGCAAAAAGTCTGTATTTTTTCCCCTGAATGCTCCCTGGATGTATCAGTAACGAGCCATCTGTCGTAGTAATTCATCTCCTGGTATCTGATGGATGTCTGAGGCTTAATTGATAAAAGTGAAGGCAAAGCAGACAATAGTGGCTCGTGTAAATCAAACGTCACAGGGAAGCCAATCGAGATGGACAGCACATACAAGTGTTACCTTGGGAGGATGTAACCCGATTACATCATGCATTCACCGATCACTTTAAGTACACCTTGTTTCTAATCTCACAATCTATTTTTATCACTTAACATATAGAAGCACTTAGTTAGTTTTATAACAACAGACTGTAATCATTTACATTTATGGCATGCAATACATGCAATTAAGGGCCTTGCTCAGGGACCCAACTGTGGCAGAGGTAAGATTTGAACTCTGGACCTTCAGGTCCATAGTCCAGTATCTTAACCACTAAACCACCACAGTGCATTTTGATTATCTACATACTGTAGGTGGGGATTGGGTATTGTTTGCATTTTGCTCAAGCCGCGGTCTAAACCGAAAGTCTCAAACTCAAGATACAATACATTAGTAAAACTGGCAAGTGGAATCATATAAATTCTGTGAAGATTACTTATTTATTCTGTTTGTTTTTTGCATAGGTACCTGGTTCTAGAAATTTTGGAACTGGGATTCGATAACCAACCCTATACAGATCCACCACGAGACCAGCACAGATCAGGTACTACTTGGGTGCTGGATCATTCTCAGCACAGCACTAATACTGATATGCTGGTGGGTGATGTGCTGTGAGTGGATCAAACACAGCAGTGCTGCTGGAGTTTTACACCATGGTCACTCACATTTGCATTTACAGCATTTAGCAGACGCACTTATCCAGAGCGACTTACAGTTCAAGCGATGTTGGGTTAAGGGCCTTGCTTAAGGATCCAACTGTGGCAGAGGTGGGATTTGAACCCTTTACCATCAGGTCCAGAGTCCAGTAAATTAACCGCTGGGCACCAGAGTCCCACTATTAGACTAATCTCCCGTATTGCTCCGCCTTATAAATAAAGTCAGAGACAGCAGCTCATCTCTTGTTGCAGTTTTTGTCTGAGTCATTCTTAAAACCTTTATTTTGTTCGGCTTTAACGACTCCAGCAGCGCTGCTGTGTCTGATCCACTCGTGCCAGCACAACACACACTAACACCACACAGTCTCAGTGCTATTTAATGGCCCTGTGGGGGTCCTCACCATTACAGAACGGAGTAAAGGCGACAAAAAAAAATTTGTAGAGAATCAGATGGACTACAGTCTCTAATTGTAGAACTACAGTGATGGACAATGAAGGTAGAAACAAGGAGGTGCACCAAATAAAGTGATTGATGAGTGTTTAACCCTTACCCCACTCACAGAAACGATCTAGTTGCATACGTTTTATGTACTAATTCTTCAAATTCGATATTTAATTGACAAATATAAAGAACGTTTCACGCATAAGGTATCGTTTCTATCTTGACTGGTTAATAAACTATAGAAGTTCATGACAGCCTTCTCACAGCGTCGCAGATTGATTTGAAAGTCAATGATGATGCAGTGGGTGAAGTTCAATATTTGGGAGCAGGCACGTGGCTGAGAAGCTCATCAAAAGCCTAGGCACTAAGCTAAATATCTAAAAGGAGGAATATCCCTGCTTTACAGCCTTTGATTTATCAGCTTTGTCCCCAATGGCCAAACAATGGATATGGTAGCAATCGTGTGTTGGAGCTGCATCTTGTCCTCAAGCTTTTACGCTGCACCCTCTAGAGTGATTCATCTGTGATTGAGAACGGTTTGGAACAGATGTAGAGTCCTCTGCGTAATCATTTCTTTGTACAATCTAACATGACCCGAAGCTTCTTATCTATTCACTGTAACATCCTTTTCACATCAGTGTCTTGAAAAGGCTGAAGAGTGCAATCGATGGGTAATAGAACAGCTCGTGCAACGCTATCACAATTAACCTCTCTTTGTTAAGTGCCGTTTAACCTCCGTATGGCACTTTGTGAATCGGGTCGTTGACCAAAAAGGGACACGCAGAACATTAATGTAGTCGCAGTCTTCTAATGAATGTGAATAATATGAAGGATATTTTCATGACAGTGCAAACAATATGTAAATGTGTCAGAGATGCCGCTGAATACGCGAGTGAAACGCTACCATTTACACAGCGTTTCTAAAGCCATCGCATTTGTATTGAAATTCGCAATGGACATGGAAGATTCAGTGATGGGGCTGTGAGGTCTAGCGGTTAAGGTACTGGACTATGGACCAGGGTTCAAATCCCACCTCTGCCACAGTTGGGTCCCTAAGCAAGACCCTTAACCCACAATTGCTTGGATTGTAAGACTGTATTAATTGTCGCTCTGGATAAGGGTGTCTGCTAAATGACATAAATGTAATGTTGTGAAGCTGCGAGGCTGTGTAGGATAACACCGTAACATTTAAGACGATTGAATAATGGACCTGTTTTTTTGATGCATTTAGTATTCCGTTTATGTTTACTCTTGTTAAATATGTTGTGAGTCATGTTCCTCCATGTTCCTGTTGCTAGAATGATACAGTTTTCATCAGGTTAATCCACCTCTGTCTCACTTACAAGTAGCACTTATCCAGAGCGACGTACAACTGATACAATTTTACAGACCAAGCGATTGTGGGTTATGAGCTTTGTTTTTGGACCCAACTGTGGCAGCTTGGCAGAGTTGGGATTTGAACCCCAGACATTCTGGGCCATAGACCAGTACCTTACCAGCTAGGCCACCAAAGTCCCACGGTAAGATGGACAACACTGAAGAACAGCCAGAAACAACACAGACTCGAGCGAATGAATTTGATGCAGTTCATATAGTTATAGTACAGGAACATGTAATTATGAATATCACTTACATGTTCTAAAAAAAAGTCAGGAGACTTAAAAAAAAAAAAGTATCTGAACACACCAACCAAAACAGAAGAGCCTCTAGTCTAAATGTGAGCTAACAAGCAAGCGAGGGAATGTCCAATAAGGTAGTTCTGTCTATGGTTTCATCTCTATTTTTGATATCAAGAAGCCACCCCCCCGGGCCCACTGCTCAATTTGTAAATGCTGTGAACCGATGACCGTGTTTTTAAGGGTAAAACTGCATTTTCGCTCATTGGGGATGCTTGCCAAATGTTTAAGGAACAGTTTAAGGAACCACTACAGTGCATGTGCAAATACATTTTTTATTCTTTTTTTAATAGGTGCCATTATGATTACCTTACTACCCATTGTTATTATATTATTGTATTTCTGGTTAAAAACTTAATCACTTTATTTGGTAAACCTTGTTTCTACCTTCATTGCCCATCATTGTAGTTCTACAATTAGAGACTGTAGTCCATCTGATTCTCTACAAATGTTTTTTGTCGCCTTTACTCTGTTCTGTCATGTCCCTTTAAGTCAACGGCCCATTTTTACTGAATGTAACCCAGACTTTAAATGGTGCATGAACACACCCAGTGGGTTCAACACCACTAATGGGGACCATGAACATCACAAACCCTACGAACACTGATAACATCTTACGAGGCTTCCAGGAAGAAATCTATTGCTCCACAGACCACAAGTCAGGGAGCAGCAGGTCAGACACCAAAAGTGATTGTTTCCACTCTAAAAAAAAATCCACCCAGTCAAGCTGGCTCTCAGGAGATTTATAGTCCAGGTCCTGTGAGTATTTAGCACTTACACTAAAAATCTCCGTGCGGGGTTGCCATATATTGATTTTGCTGACAGAATATGAGCTGAAAAAGCAGCAAGGTTCCATAAACATGCTGCCTCTGCTCTTCTATACAAAGAAATATAGTCGGAGAGAGAGAGGGGGAATAAAAACAAAGCGAAGTACGACTGGTTTTACGCGTGCCAAACCGTACAGACAGCTACTAGTGAGGTCATCACGAGCGCTCTGTCAAATCTCAACCTTAATGTGTCATGTGCACAACATGCGTGGGAGAGAAACTCACTACAGAGCAAACATTCCTGCTATTGCTAGAATTGATCGGAATGATGTGGGGTTAAGAGCCTTTGTTTTTTAATGACGGGTACGAATTGCACCAAATCGATTGATCTGGACTCATTGCAGAGGTCCTCCTGCCAACATAATAATATAGCGAAGACAATAATTAGCTAACAAGGCAGAGTGAATTTCTAGCCTTTCAAACCTTGTTGACATGGACAAACATCTTGAATCAGTGACTTCCCAAACTTTTTTTTTGTGCAGTTCCACCCGATCTAGACCAGAACACACAAGTATGCAGATATCTTCAGCCTTCACACTCCACTGCAATTTATTTTACCATTGAAAATCATACTTGTGTTTGTTATACTTATTTAACATTTAATTAATTGCCTTATACTCGTACAACGGGCCAATTTACTGTAATCTGGCAACCTATATAACGTATGGTCACGTCCCAGTCTAAAGTCGAGGCGGCAGACTGTGTTAGCCTAGCGGTTAAGGTACTGGATTATGGACCAGAAGGTCTAGGGTTCAAGTCCCATCTCTGCCTAGCTGCCACATTTGGGTTCCTAAGCAAGGCCCTTAACACACAATTGCTTGGATTGTAAGACTGTATGAGGTGTAAGTCGCTTTGGATAAGGCATCTGCTAAAGGCTATAAATGTAAATTTAGAGGGATGGTTAAGTTTGGACAGCCAAAATCCAATAAAGTCAAAGAGAAAGTCAAACAACAGGACAGTACAAGTGCAGTTTGGTAACCAAAAGATCCAGGAAACCAACCAACAGGGAAAACATACCACTGTTAATCTACAGTATTACTTAATTAATAGTAATATTTATTGGACAAAACCTTGAATATAAAAGACCCATTGAAATCGGTTGAGAAATTATTTGGTCTTTGTGCGTGTTAAACAGGAAAAAGCACAGCTCATCCATTCACTTTTTGTATTTGTTAACAAGCCAGTCTTGCCTGAACAGATACGCTCTGATGTATGGAAGCAACGAGTTGAAGCAACGTCAATGTTTACATGTCTGTGGCTGTGGCGTGTCTGGACTCGGTTTGACTTTGTTGGATAAAAAAAGGCAGTAGGTCGCTTGCCGTTAAAGACAGATCAACTAACTGAACTAATTACAGTGCAGAATATCAGGATTGGGACAAACTTCGGAAGTCACTTGTCCACGAAAGGCTTAAACCAGCAAAGGTACCAGCACAAAAACACACTAAGCAAACCTTCCCAGATTCATTATGCAAAATTTCCTTATGACAGGAAAAGCAATGGATGCCATGTTTTCCGAAAAATGACATTTATTTTCATGTTATTCCCATTCATGTCAATAGTAAGCGACAATAACGCTACTCACAAAAATTGTATTATGGGATATTTCATTTTGTGAGCAGTATTACATCCTATTAACAAGGGCCTGTTTTTGCAATGTAAAACACATTTTTGAAGTCGAATTTCATCAGACAAACTCCAGGAAAATGTCTTGACAACCTTTTTAGCCTATATCGCACGCCCCTGTTTCCACACTGCACTCGGGAAGCAGTGTTAACATGGTACTTAATGCATGATGCACTGTACATGACATTTAAATCTGCTGAAGGACGCCAGAGCTCATACTACCTTGGGGCAATGTAGCCTACTAATTTCACACCCAGCACGTTTCAAACTTCAGCTAACGCCAGTGGTGCTGGCATCTGCCAAAATCACTTGCCTAGCCCCTCAAGACTGATGTCAGGGTAACACCAAATATTCCATTGTAAACAAAAACCCTGCGCACTGGTCCTCCTTCTGGCATCCACTGGTTCACATGCCACCTTCAAATAAGAACAGCAGCAATAACATCATGCTGCACTCAAGCCACACATGCCATACAAAATATGCAGCACTGTGCAAAAGTCTTAGGCCACCATTACCAACACCATTTGGTGTTTTCGAAATGCCATAATGACCGTACATAACACATCGTCACATTTCTAACTTGAAATCATTACCCCAAAAACATCTTAACATTTTTTTTTAATCCTCTTCCCTTTTCAACGCGGTTTCTGGGCTGCTCGGCTTTCAGAAAGCATCCGTGATCAAGCTACTTCAGACCGTAGTCAACTTGGCAACCTGATGAACGCTGCTGATGCCCATGTGTAGGTAGGTCACACTAAATAATGCTGCTGTTTTTCCCAGATTTATATTGTTATTTTTTTTATCCAGCATACAGATTTGCTGTATTTTCCGGTTGTGTTCCAATACCGAGACTTGGAAATAATGATATTTGGGATTCTTACCACTGCTAAAACAATGGTAGATGACCTAATAATACTACGACTAGTACTGTCCAATTTGCTGGATGGCATCCGAATATACAGTTTGAGATGTGAAATAAAATGTCATTCCTAGACAATTAACGCAAGCACAATGCCATGTATTATCCTAATCACAAATGGCAATACTGTCCACAATAAAGGTTTTTTTCACCGCCTCGTGCAGCCCTAGCTAATATGAATAAATCCACGGTTGGCTGCTCTCTCCAGTGGGACTGCACACGCTAAACACACTCATTCATATTACTGTAGGTCATGTACTTAGCACTGCAGGCTTTGACTGTGTAAACAGAACAGAACACGGAGAGGTTTAATAATATCTCTGGCTGGCGAGAGCAAAACGAGCTTATGCTTGACCTGTCAATTAGAAAATCAACATCTTGCATGCTGTCGAGGTATCCAGCGAGGTAAGCTCGCATGATTTCATCACTCCGTTCACCACCAACAGCAATAATGACCGGGATTCAATCAATGCGCGGTGAGAAAATCAAATCCTTTTGTGTCGTTAATTTGCAAACGGTAGATCTCGCCTAAAGTGTGCGCGCGCTGCGATTAATCAACATTACTTTAAAACACAAGTTCATGATTGCAGCTCGGAGACCTTCGTTATGAGCTCTCAAGCGTTCTAATAAAAGTCGTATTACAACAAGCGTGTTCGACAGCGTGCTGAATATCTCATGAGCTACAGACGCTTGCATTTTGGGCAGCGCTCTTCGCGCCTGGGACACAGTCAACAGCAATGCTGCTCAGTTATTCATAGGGTATTTATTAAACATTACAGGTTCTCAGCATGACATTCATTTGTTCATCCTCCACGTTCAACGATTCCTGTTTGTGAGTGGCTGCAGCACGGGGATGTTTTTAGACACACTCACTGAACTACCACGTCTACCACAAGTGGGGGGAGAGAAGCCAGGGTATGCAGAGGGTATCAGTTCAGGATCGAGGAGAACAGGGAGAACATATCAAATCTACATGCAAAGGTTGGGCTCGGCGCCTAGGACCAGTAATTACTGGTGTCACAGTTCTGAGAGGCTACTGTACTGTAAACATACAGGACATTTTCACAAGGCAACTGCATGCAAGAGATACATGAATGAGGTACCGCTGAAACGATGCCCCGATTGCTAAAGAAAATAGCAGGGACTGCCGGCGTGTGTCTGCCTCTGCTCTCTGTGGCCCCTTTGCCTGGGTTAGTTTGGTCAAGTTCTGCATATCCAGCATGATAATGCTGCATTCAGTGACTTGCCTGAAATCACTGTTCTGAACGTTTTTCACCACAAGTGTTCCTCCACACTTATCTTCCATGCTGAAGATACGGCTGTGTCCAAAACAAATCCCTCATGTGTACAGGGTGCATAAGGGAAAACGACCTACCCCAGCAAGTAGTGTGTGAGGGGGCCTTTCTTTTAGGTTATTCTCGGAAACTGGCTGCCGCCTTGAACGCCTTGATTGGCTCAAGGGCAAGTTTTCCAATGGGAAGCACATTGGTCATGTAGGTTATCAAAGAAGAGCAGAATTGTCTTAGAAATCAACTGCCTCAAAAATCTGATTTTCAAAATCTCGGGGTATAGAATTTTATCAACACAAAGTTCAAAACTTTTGTTGGTCATTACAGGTAACTGAAGAAGGAATTGACAATTTTGTTGTTAAGCAAACGCAGCTGCCGTATCATAGCAACTGCAACAACCGACACCCAGAAATACCACAAATTTCACGCAGCGCTGTAACATCCTGAAAGCGTGACTGTGGACGGCAAGCCATGTTGTGATCGTCTGAAGAACTGCTACCGACCAAGAAACGTCAACAATGGTTTTGGCATCCATTGAGAAAAGGCCACGGTGTGGACATTCTATTCATGTATAATGTGTGCTTTCTTACATTATTACATTATCACTTGGAATCTATAAGATACTTCCAAAGGTTATCTCGTTATACATCGTATTTACATCTTTAATGTGATCTGCACAGAATCGGTTAGAAGAGACTGATCGGGCAAGCTAAAAGACGTCTGATTCACGGTTCGGATCTACACAGCCTCCCAAATGTCACCGCACATTTAGTTTAAGGAAATTCATAATTATAGAAAATACAGCACCACACATTTACTATCCTGTCCAAGCACTTAAGAAACACTTAAGAGGATGGTATGATGGACCTGGTACTTTTGTTTGATTGGGCCTGTGGTAGCCTAGCGGTTAAGGTACTGGATAGGAAGTCCAGGGTTCAAATCCCACCTCTGCCACAAGGCCTTTAACCCACAGTTGCTTGGATTGTAAGACTGTATTAATCGTAAGCCGCTCTGGATAAGGGCGTCTTCTAAATGCCATAAATGTAAATGTTTGACTGAAGCCAAAAATTCACTGATTACAAACAACATGGAAGATCATCCCAGTCAAACAGAGACTCAATATTAGAGCCAGTTTATATAGTTATACCAGTTAGAGAGAGGATACAGGTATTGGGAGATAAAAGGGAGTGTTACTTACAATAGGACATACACAAACACATGCCATTTTTTAGCTTCATACAAACAGTGGACATTCATACACACACACACACACACACACACACACACACACACACACACACACAAAGTCACAAAAAGTCAACCACATTAGAACAGTCCTGGCCAAAGGTGACGCCTCAAATAAGCGAGCACCCAACCGGTAAAGTAGTCTCTCACACACATGCGCTCACAAACGACGCCAAACTAGACTGGTTTTGTCATTTTCATTCTCTGCGCAAAACAAGCTGTATCAAAGGGAGGAATATGAAAAAGCAGCCTTGTTCTGTACACAATAGCAAAAGTGTGACTAATCAAAATTCTGCTAATGGCACTGACAAGAGGCCTGGGACTTGGTGATTCAAATGACTCACCCTCTGACACGACCTACCCTGATCATTTGTGACGAACGTCAGACTTGGAGTGTCACCCACAGCCGTAATGACTACATGAACATGCAGTTGAACATGTCAGCAGTGGGGGGAAAAAGAATTTTGAGGCTTCATCTTGCCACTAATATGATAAGCACTGAATAATATGACTTACAGGTTTATGATGGCTCCTTTTTAAGGTCCACCTAGTTGAACTCCCTTACAGAAGGTGAAGGCAAACGGTTTCATGTGATGGAGGACATACATTCCTCTTTCATTGCCCCCTGGAAACTCTGAACCTAAATCAGATATACGTGTCGACAAAAAATACGCACCATGGAGCTGTTAGAATCAAATGAAACTTTGTGTGTGACTGCATACATGTGATGCTATATGTAACGGATTTTATAATATCACAGCAAAACAGAACAGTTTATTTGGGCAAGAATTGAAAGGAGGCTCTAGTTACTCTGTTTGGCCGCCTCTAGCTTGGATACAAGCTGAGATACGGTCAAGGAAGTAAACAGGTTCTGTATGGTATCCTGCAGCACATTTGCCCACAGATGTTGAAGTTGGGTCTGTAGATCCCACACACTCATACGCTGTGTTTCCACGAGAGAGACGTCCTGCACATATTACTGAGCTGTTAGTGTCCCTTGTATCACTACTTGAGATTACCGACTCTTATGTGATGGCTCCCCCAGATCACCACAAGAGCATCAGAGACAGTGTGCCACTCCACAGGATTGGAAGGTAGGATTAAAGCCCACACCACAAAGTCTCCATACTTGAACCTGCTGTTATAGGGGTAAAAAAAAAAAAAAAAAAGAGTAAAAAGACAGTAAAAAAAAAAGTTCACCCAGTATACAGTACGTTGCATAAGTCTAAGTCTTCCACTAGATTTGTTGTTTAGCAATAAAGGATCACGTAATTCCGTTTTCCACTTATCTTTATACCAATCTTTGTAAACTTTAGCATATCTTAAGCTCCACCCCATTCCCCTTCATGGCTGCTACCCTTCCAAATACACCATTCCTGACCCAGCTTCTTTGGGCTGTAGATTGGTCAGCTTTGCATCCCTATAAAGCTGGTCAGCTACGTTGAATTTTATATTTTGGAGCTGAGCACTAAACAAAACCCAGCATGAGATGTGTGTCCAAAATATTCTGCCCAATCTGCAATAAACAGCCAGGCAGGAGGAACAATCAGATCATCTCCTAGACAACCATATTACTGTGACATCAGTGAGCGAATGGTTATGTTTCGAATAAACAGAAATAATGCAGGGCCATTTAGTGTCTGAATCATTTTCAAGAACAAGGAACAATGCAAGTGTTTGACTGAACATTACTGGAACAAACACAAATCTTGGAACAAATCTCAATTTTCTCTCACTTACTCACTACTAATTATACCATGAGCAGACCCCAGCTAACCACTTTCTCTTTAATTGTGCTGGCCATTATTCGACCTTAGTGAGCTGTGCTTAGAGCCTATAGTGAGCTTTGATGTTCGAAACTCCCACAGGATGTTAAAGAAGCTGAGCTGGGTAGCAGGACGCCCAGCTACAGAAGAAGATCAAAGAAAGGAGGAGTAAAGGATTTTCGAAATAGCACTACTGTTTCCTGAAGCCACTGGAACATCAGAGTAAACATTGGGGGAGAAAGCAGCAATTTATTGACAGGGCATACTGCTATTATACGGCCAGCCACGTATTAAAAAACCCACTACAGAACAACATCCAGTTGTGCATAAAGAAAGAGAACATTATGGCTGGACGGAAGACATGGCCAAAATCCTCTACCATAGTACAATTTCATGTTTTGGTAATGGTATCCACTACTGACCATATTTACATATTTCTTAGTCACGTTATTATAAAGAGATTTGAGGAACAGGATGAAAAGGTCAAGATATTCTAAAGCTGGAATAAAAATCAGTAGAAAATAGTATCATGGTGTGACAAATCCAAGATTTTTTTTTTGGGTTCAATTATTGACAAT
Source organism: Parotocinclus haroldoi (assembly GCA_034779995.1). Classification (NCBI taxonomy): domain Eukaryota; kingdom Metazoa; phylum Chordata; class Actinopteri; order Siluriformes; family Loricariidae; genus Parotocinclus; species Parotocinclus haroldoi. Next base: position 31,608 of record JAUZST010057805.1, on the reverse strand, counting down.
GTTATGTGTGGTCATTATACAAAAAACAACAACAAATCCAATGGCGGTCTGAGACTTTTGCATACAAACATACAGTACTTCTGGAACAGCTGTTTTATTCAATAACTAAAATAGTCCATAGAATTCCTCCTCGTCTCCAAACATTCATTTAAAAAATAAAGCTTATACACTAACTTGGTTTTGTGTTTATTCCAAACCAATCTGTCAAAAACATGTCCCATCTGGTCAACCTGGCTCAATCAGAGACTCAAATGATCTAACTTTAACACTATATCTAAGTCTCTGTTGGAAGAAAACACATAAAAACAATGCAAAAGCATTTTTACGCTTAATTTTCAGAACACATTCTATGAAACTGCACCTTATAGGATCTGGGTGTTATCTGAATACTTCTTAAATACACTGTGGCTCGGTGGGTAGCACCGCTGCCTCACAGCAAGAAAGTCCCAGGTTCAATCCCAAAGTCGAGTGGTCCTTTCTGTGTGGAGTCTGCATGTCTTCCCTGCGTCTGCGTGGGTTTACTCCTGGTAATCCGGTTTCCTCCAACAGTCCAAAGGCATGATTGTTAGGATAATTAATTTTCCTAATTTTCCGTGTGTGTGTGTGTGAGTGCGAGTGCGAGTGCGAGTGCGTGTGCGTGTGCGTGTGTGTGTGTGTGTGCATATATGACTAGCCTTGAGACAAACGTGTATAGATAAAACCTTGTTGCTGAAATGGCCACTGATCCAGATAACGTTAAATATGACAAATGAACAAAAACTACTGTACACAGCAGAAATAGTATTCTGAATTTAGATTTTTTTCCTCGTGCAAGGAGACTTTCAAATTTACTTTTTACAAAACTTGAAATCAATTCAATAATATATTCTACACTATCATAACATATAAGCTTTGTGTTAGAGTTTTGGCCAGCTGTAGGTTAATGTAAGTGCTTTAAGCATGTTTAATTAGGCTTCACCATGATATATACAGTAAATTGACTTACAAAACATACAACGGGATTATCGGAACATAATCACATCATAAATTGGGGAGCACCTGTATATACATAGCTAAGATACGCATTCTTTCCCGTACACTGATTTACTCAGTATCATTGAACACAACGTATTGGTTTTTTTACTTTATTCCATTTTCTCAGACTGATAAAATCATATCTCACTGTAAATCTGTGTGCAGCGCTTTGAAATACTCAACCCTCCATACCCAGCCCTCCCACACACCCACACACACACACAACCCCAAACACACACACACACGCACACAAAAGCATTTCAAAATTATGAATTGACCTCCAATTGCAACACAGTATTTGCTGTATTTAGGCCGTAAGCATTTATTTTCCCAATAAAGCAGTGGAAGAAACACTGAAGGTGTGAGAAACGATCGCATTTCATTTGCAGACTTGTACTTTTTCTCTCTGGTACTTTGTTTTTCTGGAGTGCTCTGCTGCGTTACGTCCTCCTGCCTTTGGAGGAAGAAATTCTTGCAAATTCTCAAATAGAATCTAATCCCATGACCCATGCCCGGTGCCACACCAAATCTTCACCAGAGGCTGGGCTCTGTCTGTTATTTTATCTCTTGTACTACGATAGCTCGTGCTGTATCTGGTACAAAAATACATCGATTCAGTAAGTAAACAATAATAAGAAGAAGCATAAATACCTTATCAGACCCTGCTTGTATAGAGGAACAGGCAGACAAGATGCGAATGGCATACTTAAGTCGTTCATACGGGTGCTATTTTTTGAGAGGGCTAATTAGAGAGCAATCTGATCATTTTCCAAAGCTTCACTGCAGAGACTTTTTTTTTAAAAAATCCTAAGAAATTTCATTCACTGGTGAGAACTAGTGCATGTCTAAAGCCTGAGAGGCAGAGCCAGGCAATGCAATAACCTGCTCTACATAAAAGATGGGCGCCTAATCCGTTTCACTACACTCCCCCCAAAGAGAGCCGTTCTGCTCAGCCTTGCTGGATACATCGGAAGCCACAGATTAATCTGATTGAATTTTGCAACGCCAACTTTCGAGCGCAGAACCGGTGAAGCGATCCAGCTGGTATGAGCGAGTGAATGCTGGCAGATATGGCAGTTTGAATGAAAGAGGGGTGGCTTCGGAACACCTCTAATTAGTATTAATGAACACACAATGTTTCATGAGTGGTATTCCGAATGATTCAGTGACTAGAGGGGGTAAATAAGCTCAGTGCTAATTAGCGCCAGCGTACTTTTGTCTAGTCATTAGCACAGAGCGTACGACGCGGAGGCTGAGGAGCGAGTTCAGGTTTGGCATGCCATTACGTTCTGGTGAACATCAAGGGAACATGACCAGGCTGGGGAACACCAGGTCCGGTTACTCTATTACCTGAACTCTTTGAATGCTTAAAATGTCGAACAGCTTTGCGTTAATACAGAGAGATTTACAACTTACAACAAAATCTTACAATCCAAGCAATGATGGGTTAAGGGTCTTGCTCAAGGACCTAACAGTGTCAGCGTGACAGAGGTAGTATATGAACCCTGGACCTTCTAGTCCATAGTCCAATACCTTTACCACTAGGCTACTCCAGTACCCGCAATCTCCTTGTGGTAAGTCTTAATTTAGCCCGGCTTTTGAAACAGACTAATAACAATGGCAGAGCAAATTCAGTCATGAAGTCAGCTGACATGAAACTGCACAGCAGCGCCCGAAAGCAGAGATCAAGATCCGTGTAAGAGATGGCAGGCATAGACTTTCAGTGGCAACCCAGAAAACAAGGTGTCAGGCTCATCAGAGATAATGGCTGACCATAGGGCATGGTGGGAGTGCCATTATCAGTGCAGGGAGCAAAAATATATTATGCCAGTTTTCTGTAAAAGCAAGAGAGCAGTGAAACAAAAAAAAAAACGAAAGTCGACCATTCATCCTCCTAATGGGAACTATTAGCCGATTGATGATACTAAAGATTGTTTTAGATTAGTAAATAATTACATCATTTCGTTCGCTCATCGTATAACAACATGGTTAATTTTATTAAATGTTAATGCAATTTAGACGTTAAATAAATGATTATAGACTAAGAATTCTGGTGGCGAAGGATGCAGTTCATGAAATCATACTCGGATGTTCCATTTAATGCTCCGATTACGTTGGGAAATCACCGTAATCGCGTAGCCATTTTATTGAAATGACTTCGTTTTTTTTTTTTTTTTTTTACCTTTTTTCTTGATTTTTGTCAATTCACAATCATTACAAAAATAGGGTAACTGTTACTACCCTGCTAAGAAGAAAACTGTAACACTTAAAAAGTGAGTATAATGGACCTAATACTTTTGCTTGACAAAACTCAAAAATGCATCGGTAGACGGCGTAACGAACTGCACGGAAGACCAGCCAGTATAGTCGCAGTGTTTTTATGCTACTGTGTGCAAATGATGAATGTAAATGCATTAGTGATCCTACTGAAAACATGAGAACTTGATGAGCGATTGAAACGACTGACTATTTAACACATCAGCAACAATGCAAAGTTAAATCAATACAGTTCATCACAGGTTTACAGGTTTTCATTTAAAAAAGATATGTATTTTATATATGCATTCACATTTAGCCTAAGCCCAAGGTGGAGCGTCCTGGGTACTTTCTGTGTAAAGTCCTCCCTGTGTCTGCGTGGGTTTACTCCAGGTACTCCAGGTTCCTCCCACAGTCCAAAGACGTGCGTGTTAGGTTAATTACACTGAATTGGTATACATAATTGGTATAATTAGTACGCACTATATATATATATATATATATATATATATATACACACACACACACACACCCACACAGGGCACATGGTTGTATTTAAAGAATTGGGATCCATTACAATTTGATCTTTAAAACACGTTTGTGGAAAAGTATGGTATGGACGAGCAACGCTTTACAAGGATCTCAGCAAAAGAGTTTTGTCTGCTGGAAAAGGTTACACTGGACCCCACCAGTTCAGATACAGACTGATTGTGTACAATTTTGGGATTTTCTTGGTTGATCAACAAAGATCATTCTAAGAGCAAGGTGTAAGTACTCCCAGAGCTCGCAAAGGAACCTAGGGTAAACTCTAAGCAGTGAATGGCTTCTTTCCAATTGGCTTATGTTATTGTTTGTGAATTTGCCATGAGGAATGTATTGAACAACAGTAATGTACATCACAGGGTTGTAAAGAGAAAGCAATTTCTTGCCACAAAATGAATATTGTTGCCATGTAGCATATGGACAAGAGAGGACTACTGGAAGAACATTTTTTGTATTTTAGTAAGTATAAGCAAGTATAAATGTTTGGTTTAAATGACAAAGAAAAATGCTGCATTCCCAGGATAAGTGTCAATGACACTTGGTGGCATTTTGCTATATCTGGGCCAGGACAGTTTGCCACCCTAAATGAACAGTAGAGATTCTGAATTATATCAGCAGATTCTAAAGTAAAATATCTGTCCGTGAACTGAATCTCAAGAGAAATTAGGTCATGGAGCCGAACAAAGACCCTATCAAAAGTTAAGATGTCTCTCAAAAGACTAACATTAATACAACCCCTATGAGTGGCAGAGCTATTGGGTTGGGGGTGTTTGATTTGCACAGCAAAGCAAATGAACCAGACATGTTTAAAATACATAAATTGTCAAGACATAATCTATCAATAAAGCAATTGTAATTAAACCCTTTTTTTAAAATAACACAATGTTCCATTTTTGGATATGTATGTCTGGGGCTTCAATTTATAGAATACACATCCAATAGCAGTAATGAGGTGGTCACAGCTGTGGAGTCCTTTTTAATTAATACTATTATACCCTTTCTGCATAGTACTGACAGCAGCATTTTAACTTTTGTTTGCAGGAGGTTCTTCAAACTCAACTACAATGCCTCCTCCTTTATTCAGAAGAGTGGTTATCTTGTTGATTGATGCTTTAAGAGATGACTTTGTTTTTGGGTCTAATGGAAAGAGATTCATGCCCTACACCAGTCAAGTACTGGAGGAAGGATCATCCCACAGATTCACTGCTAAAGCTAGACCTCCTACTGTCACTATGCCCAGAATCAAGGTGAGTCCAAATATAAAATCGGCTATAGCTAATGAATCTTAGTTTCTGGTGAGGAACATATGATAGCACCAAAATTCTGCACCAGCAGCATGAATTCATGGATTCTATGTGTCTTGTGTCAGAGGTTCAGGCTGGTGGAGATGGTATTATGGTGTGGGCCCATTAATACCACTAATCATCCTTTGAATGCCACAGCATATTTGTGTATTGTATTTCATTATGTGCAATCACCTTCTTATGGTTTATACTAGCATGAGAATGTACTCATTACCAACGCAAAAGTAATATCTGTTTCCTAATAGTTATGTGCTGTTATAACTTATGGCACAAAGTCCTCTATATATAATGTATGATCCCTTGTTCATGTGGGCATTCTTATAATGGGAGGGTACTGGCCAAAAGTCTTCTGCATTGTAAATGTTTCCGTATACTAATTATTGCCCTATGAGGGATCTGCCCTGTCTTTGGTTGTACCTGCTTTGCGCCCTATGCCGCCACACGAACACCACAGATCAGGCACAGTTTTATTTTATATACTGAGGTGTGTTAATGTGCATTGCAGTAATGCTCAGTTCTACCGCTGTACTGAAAACAGTTCACCATCCAAAAATGTTGATTTACCAGAATACAGTAGACATCATCCTGTGAGCACTGATGAATGATTAGAGGATGACTAATACAAACTAAAGGTAGTGTCCCTGACTTTACATCTGCAAGGTGGAGCAAGTAGGTGAATGTCTTTAATAACGTGGATAGTGAGTGAACGGTGTTGTAAAACTTCAGCAGTAGTGCTGTGATTGATTCAGTCGAATCAGCTCAACACACACTGCCAGCTACACGAGTGTCACTGCAGTGCTGAGAATGATCCACCACCCATGCAGTACCTGATCAATGCTGGTCCTGTGGGGGGTTCTGACTGTTAGTGAACAGGGACTAAAGGGGACTAACAACGTATGTAGAAAAACAGATGGACTAGTCTATAATTCCAAAACTACAAACTGCAATGGCCACTAAAACGTAAATAAAGTATAAGCAGAATATGTGTATTTGTAAATTATTCCATGTACTATAGACATATGAATAGTCAATCAGGACCCCTTTTGGAATGAAAATACTATTATTATACTATTTTAATATACTATAATGCTATTACTATTGTATTATTAAATAAGGGATCGCAAGTTACTTTTCATATTGTATCTGTACAGATGTACAGATACTGTCCAGCAGATGACAGTAGAGCGCTTTAACTCAATATACAATAGAGTCTGAACGTTAGAGTTTTCGGTATTCCATCATATATCCGTATATCCATCCATCTGTTATCTCCCGCTTAACCCATCCAGCAACTTTGGGCACAAGTGCAGGAACAACCCTACATGGGGCGCCAATCCATCGTAGGGCACACACACGCATGCAGTCACACACACAGTCATAAACTAAAGCCTACTTTAGAGCCTAACCTAACATGCATGTCTTTGGACTGTGGGAGTAAACCGGAGTACCTGGTTCAGGGACTATTTGTAAAGCACCCCCAAAGAATGATGTTTCCGCCCCCATGCTTCACGGTTGGGATGGTGTTCTCATGCTTCTTTCATTTTCATTCCTCCAAACAAAGCTCTATATTGGTCTCATCTGACCACGTGACCTTCCCCCATGTCTCTTCTGGATCATTTAGATGGTCATTGCCAAACAACGAACCCGGACATTTGCTGGCATGAGCAGGAGGACCTTGTGTGTCCTGCAGGGTTTTAATCAATGACGACGCAGTGTGTCGTCTTTAAGACTGTGGTCCCAGCGCGCTTTAGGTCATTGATCAGGTTCTCCCATGTAGTTCTGTGCTGATTCCTGACCTTGCATGGAGCCCCAGGCGGAGGAAGATTCACAGTCACCTTGTGTTTCTTCCATTTTCTAATAATTGTGTCAATGGTTGTTGCCTTCTCACCAAGCTGTTACCCATTGTCCTGTAGCCCATCCCAGCCTTTGAAGGTGTACAATTGTGTACCTGGTGTCCTCAGACAGCTCTTTGGTCTTGTGCATGGTGAAGAGGTTGGAGTGTGATTAATTAAGGATGTGGACAGGTGTTTTTTATACAGGTAACACGTTTAAACAGGTGCATTAATACAGGTAATGAGTGCAGAATAGGAGGGCTTATTAACGAAAAACTAACAGGTCTGTAAGAGCCAGAATTCTTGCTGGTTGATAGGTGATCAAATACTTATTTCATGCAATTAAATGGAAAATAAATATTTTAAAATCACACAATTTCATTTTCTGGATTTGCTTGTAAGATTCGGTCTCAGTTACTGTCCAAGTGTCCTAATGCATGTCTTTGTACTGTGATATAAAACTATAGTGGCCGTAGTAAACTCTGGCATTGCTTCATCTTGTAGATATAAAGTCAAACTCAACTGTTGTTGCACAGTTTGTGTTAGGCATCCTCTAATCCTTCATCAGTTCATATATACATATACCAGGAAAATCACATACTAACACACCAGTGCTTAGAACGATCCACCACCCACATAGAACCTGATCTGTTGGAGTCCTGACCACCAGAGAACAAAGTAAAGCGAGCTAACAAAGTACGTAGAGAAAAAGACTACACTACAGTCTGGAATTGTAGAACTACAGAATGGGTTTGCATAGTAAGTAGAACTGCTAAAATGAACAGAAGCGAGGAGGGGTACTTAATAAAGTGATCAACTTTTAAGCACCACAGTACATTGCCCCTCTGTTCAAAGCATGGTAGTGTGTTCTAATTTAATTGGGATGGTGTATCCAATTAATACAAATCACTGTCTGTTTGCTCATTAGAAATTGCCTGTCCATGTCTTGCATTTCAGCAGGATAGCAAGACCTAGAAAGAGCAGAGCTTAATCCTGCTTAGGAATTAGAAGTTTCATGGGGAAATTAATATTTTAGGAGACAGCTGGTGAGGGATTTGACTGACTTACTCCTTGGTGATGTGCACAAAGGTGTCACCATGACAGCACTGCACCTACTTTAAGGGTCTTGTTCACTCTCTCTATACTGCTATGCATCTTTTAGCATTTTGTCACTGTAACCTTTATGAAGAAGTCGGTGAAGAGCTGACATAATTCAGCTGAGTTTCCTCATTCCTCATATATACATTAGTAATGCCGGTATACAATTGTGCATATTTAGAAAAATCTTAATGGGTTGTATTAGTATCCCGCCTCTCTTAAATAATCCCTGTGTGATTTTTGTACCTGGTGTAATATGACACATTTTAATTATTGTGGTGACCACGTAACATGGAGCTCTCTAGTGACACAGACGACTTAGTTTAGTAGAACCTTTTAAATAAAACTTATTGTGGTGTTAACAGTTTCAGGCTGTAAATATAATCATGTTGTTCTTAATATGGCTGCTGTCATTAGGGGTCATTGTAGTGGCTCACCCTGAGCCACATATTATATTTGGAACAGATTTTATGCCCCTCTGGATGCACCCCTTCCCATTTATCAGAGTTTGGAACCAGCACCTGGAGCACCCTGCGCAGTCTCGGTGGTTGTATTTTTGAATGTGATGTAACACCCAAACTTCACGTTGAAAATCCCACCCTGAATTTGAACCCAGGCTTTCAGACATGGCTGTTTCCAGTCTCTGGCTTTATTCATTGAGAATAATGTAATAGTAATAAGTCCTGGGCCTGGTAAAATATAACATCATCACTCATGATTTTTCCCAGTGCTTACATGGAAATAATTATAATATGGAATGTAATTTTAACCAATGCTTGCACCCATATGCAGTCCCTGTGCTATCTACCTTTCGTTGTATATGTGGCTCTTACTTTTAAGATAATTGACAGGATTGTTGAGTCATTGACAGATGTTATGTCATTGCATATTTCAGTTATACCATTGTATTGAAAAAAAATCCAAACCGATTTTAAATAAATAATGATTAACAAGTTAACTTCTGTGTCTGGATAAACAAATCATAGTGGTATGGGTCAAGGACCAAATCTGTGCTTGTATTGGTTTATTTGTGTTTGTTAGGATTGATGTAATCTAGACCAGTGGCTACACTAGCGTGTAGTGAGAGAGTATCGTACAATGCAGTGGTTCTCACTGTTTTCCTTTTGGTTGGCTGTTATCGTTAATCTTCTTAGGACCCATTGTCACTTATTTAGTGTAATATGCTGTAAAAACAAGAGAAACAGATCTGAACTGAGTGAGCGCTATTGTGAGGCTGAATAAAGACTCTCGTTTCATACAAGTTTAAGCAAGTGCGACAAACTGAGTGCTAACGAGTGCTCCTCTTCAAAATGTGCTGAAAACTGAATTTGATGGGTTCTGATTTGGTCGACTGCCAACGTATGACTGCACAGTGATTGCAATTTTTTGAGCTGCTGAAATCCTTTTTCGGGGCAAAACAGTGATGCAGTGGTGCAGGTCACTTCTGTTGCCTAACAGCTCCATTGTTCCCTGATTCAATGCCTAGCCTGGTTGCTGCATTTAAATAAATCCCATGTCAGCATGAGTTTATTTTGTATGCTCTTTCCTCCCACATTCCAATGACACGCATTATAGCTGGCATGTCTAGTGTTGTAGTATGCATGTGTCTATGAATATGTGTGTAACAGGGGGCATCATGATATTGTTTATATTGTGGGGATACTTTGCCTCACATTAAAAACTTTTTAACTTGCAAACCAAAGTCAGAAGATCTCAGTTACTGAGGTTGAGTTTAGGATTAGGTGTATGTATAACTTGCATAGCATATCGATGTAAAGTTCGCACCAGAATAGTGAATCAAGTGTGCATGCTCGTGTGTGTCTGTGTGCGTGCGTTTGTGTGTATATGTGTACGCATGATGGACTCTGTGATGGACTGACCCCGCAATGCTAACTGGATAAAGTAGGTTAGGTAAATAACTGAATGAATGAAGGAAACTCTTTTACAACTGACTTCCAAGCAATGTGTTATTATTGCTTTTTGCCTCATCCATAGCTATATGCTTTTTTTTCTAAAATGAGAGAACTTAAACTTTACATTCAATTTGACTTGTATTATAAGCCTTTTACAGAATATTTGAAAACCCTGTCATGCCTCCCATTTATTGTATTTTCATTATTTGAAGATTGAGTTTATATAAAAGTTTTTCATATTTTGAAAAACAAATAGTCATTTGTAGGCAAATTTCTGATATGCTACACAGATACAAACAGTTTCTTAATAGAATCTCAAAATCACAAAAAGATTATAATAGGAACATGGCCAGCAGAACTCTTGACAGCATCAAAAACTTTTTACAGTATATAATCAAAAGTACACTGCTCACAAACTTTAGCAGTATATTATACGTTTCACAGTTCAAGATTTTACCATTTACGAGTACACACACATTGATTGAGATTCAAAATAGCTCTCACTCAGTGCAGGGGTGCACTGTGTTTAGCATGTGTTATTTATTTTGACATATGTAGTACTGCATTCTTAGTGCAAATACGTCCTCATGGGTTCTAAAAAGGATTGGTAAACAGGAACTGAATCCTTCAGAACAGTGTCAGGCTACAGTTAGATTAGCAGATGCTAGCACCTTGAGTTCACCTATAGAGCAAGTGTTTTGCTATTATTTTTTTTTACTTTTAATCCATTACTCACTAAATTACACAAGGTTTTCAGTAACACAAGAACACTTTGTTAATGAATAAGCTATTCACAAATGTTGGGCTAGATTAGTTTGGACGAAGTTTGGTAAAGAGGCAGTGAGTTATATTTACATGATTAACAAGTCATGCTGTGCACTTGGAAATGGCATTTTCTTTAGACGTAGACTCTATTGCATTGAGACGTTTTAACTGTCGTAGATGGCAGAGATCAGATCTGACAATGGCACCAACTTTGTCGCTGCCTATTGAGACCTCAAAGCAGCAGTAAAAGATCTGGAACACAATAACATCCATATGACTTTACTACATGATCATATCATGGCTTGTTTAATACAGTCCTTTGTGAAGTTAAGTTCATTTTAAATAACCGGACATTAAGACCTGTCTAAAATGATCATAATGTCTTAGATGCTATAATACCAAACTGTCTTCTGCAAATCAAGAGCAACCCAGTTTTTCCACCTGTATTATTTATAAGGGAAGATAATTACTCAAGGCAGTGGTGGAGGTTCACTATTTTGCAGATCTTCTCTGGAGAAGGTGGCTTAAAGAATATCTACTCCTTCTGCAAGAGTGACAGAAATGAAATGTAGTTGAATAATCAGTACTTCTTTTTTTCTTTTTTGACCAGAGACATGCTACCCAGAGATTATAAGTGAGTCCTCGGTTTAACGCAAAGTATGCTCAATATGGCAATAACAGTAGCACACTAAAAGGATGGCAATCTGTGGTAAAGGCTCTGGACTAGTCATCAAAAGAACAGTATCAGAAACACAGTATGATATGAATGGCAAAATCATTTCTCTGGTAGTTCTGATTAAGAGTTTAGCTTGTATCTTGTTACAGAGGTTACAGGATTGGGTAGGCATCTCAGGCACTGCCTTAAAATGGTTTAATTCCTATCATGAGAACAGAAAATACTTTGTTGAAATCTGTAACTGTGCCTCTTGGTAACTGTGGGGTCCCTCAGGGGTCCATCTTGGGACCACTATTGCTCTTGTTATTGTCTTTACATGCTCCCATTAGGCCAGTTAATACGCAGCAATAATGTAAACTAACACAGCTATGCAGATGACACTCAGATTTATATCTCATTATCATCAGGTGAATATGGACCAATTGATTCACTCTGTCAGTGCATTGAACAGATTACTGTATGGATGCAAAACAATTTTCTCCAGATAAATACAGACAAGACTGAAGTAATCATCTTTGGCCCACAGCGCAAAGACAAAATGTCAGTGGTTACCTTGAGTCTCTTCTCTAAAACCAAAAAATCAGGTTGGAAATCTAGGGGTATTCATGGACTCAGACTTGAATTTTAACAGTCACATAAAATCAATAATATCAGCAGATTTTTTCCATCTTAAAAACATTGCCAGAATCAAAAATATACTGTCTAGATCAGACTTGGTGAGACTTATCCATGCTTTTATCTCCAGCAGGTTAGAATACTGTAACGGTTTGCTCACTGGTCTTACTAAATGAGCTGTAAGACAGCTGCAGAACATCCAGAACACTGCTGCTTGACTCCTGACTAAAACCAGGAAGTACGACCATATTAGTCCTGTACTCCGGTCTCTACACTGGTGTCCTGTGGCCAGAGAATAGACTTTAAGACAGCTCTACTGGTGTACAAGTCTCTCCATGGCCTAGCACCAATGTACATCTCTGACATGCTGGTCTCATATGAACCATCTCGGACACTGAAAAAATCAGGCAAAGACCTTCTGCTGGTGCCCAGAGTCAGGACTAAACATGGTGAAGCAGCGTTTGAGTTTTATGGAGCTAAAATCTGGAATAGCCTCCCTGAAGATGTTAGGCTGGTCTATACTATAACAATGTTTAGGTCCAGGTTAAAAACTCTTCTCTTTAGCTGTGCATATGACACCTGATTGTGTTTTTAACTGCATTCTGCCTTTTAATATTTTAAACTGTTTCCTGTTTAATGTTTTCAACTGTGTTTTAATTGTACTCTTAACTTTGTTTCAATTAATTTTTTTTTTATTTCGTTGTATTATTATTATTTTTTAATTCTGTAAAGCACTTTGAATTGCCTCGTGTATGAATGGTGCTATACGAATAAACTCTATAACTATAGTATAGTGCAAAAACTGCTAATGACACTCTTTCTCAAATGCCTTCAGAAAAATGAAACCTCTCCTGTAGCAAGTAAGATTTGTAGAATGTAGTTTACCACCTCCATGATCTTCTTGGTCACTGGTTACATTTTTAGAAAGATCACAGCTTTGTAGCTGGGTAACTGGCTGTCTGTCAGTAACATAGCGACACAAGGTGTTGTGCTATCTCCTTTGCTCTTCATATGGAACAATCCTGCCTTCCAAGACAAGTCAAATTTTTGACACCTGCTGAAATTCTCAGGTGACATGGCTGCAGTTATGTACATAAGAAATGGACAGGAAGTGGACCACAACCACACCAATCTACATAATGAGAAAGTCTGTTCAGTAGACTGACACTTTAAATCATTGGTATCCTACTTTACTGCTCTGGTAGGTTAAATATAGGTTGTGCGTCTTTTCTAAACAAACTTGTGTCCTTTAGCTCAGCAAGATGCTGTAGATCTTCTACTTCTATTTTTTGCTGCTACGTGAGGGGGAGGCATCACTAAAACCCTAGTTGCAAGAAAGCTCAACAAACCCGATAAAGACGTCTAGAACTGTCATGGGATAATTCCTCGCCTGTTTTCAGGTGTTGTTAGAAGACAGGTGGTCTTTCAGCAAACTTGTATATCCTGCATAATGAATTATATTCCCTCCATGGCTTACTGGTCAAACAGTGGAGCACCTTCACTCAAAGATTCACTCATGGCCACTTTACCTATGGTGATCACCCTGTACAGCAGCTCATTACTGTGCTTGTACATTTTTGTGCACTAGAGTCTGATACTGTAATAAGCTTACTACATCTTACATCTCCCCTATGGATTTCTCTTTAAGGGTTTGATTTTGACTCTCAAAATAGGCTGCTTTAGCCAAGAAATAGCTCCTTACCACCATGCATGTTAATACAATGGCTTTCATGCCCAAAAACCCTAATTAGAACAGTGGGATGAGTTCCATTAGGGTCCTTTTTTGTTCCAATAATAATACAAACGGTTATAAAAGGTTATACAAGTTTCAAGATGAATGAGATGAAAGCTTGAGTTGTGAATGAGATACAGGCAGCTGCTATTGAGGGAGACATTATTCAGTGCTTGCCAGTTGGACGTGCTCTCACACATATATCTACAAGCTTGTTTCACTGTTTCATGCTGCTGATCTGTCTTTCTGTGCGTGTATGTTGCTGTCCTCATGTACTTCATTAAAAATGAGCTCACCGGACAAAAACTAGTCACCTGTGACTGAAACCTAATGGCGTGTATTGCCTCCACAAGCATGAATAACAGATGTGATTCAATTTGTCATAGACTTGACAGGTTTCATATCCAGCCACTCTTGCATCAAATAATTGGGCAGGTCAACCCGATTTTGTGGATGGCTACCCTGGTGTCTTACCCATTGTTCCAGGTAGCCCCACAGTCACATTTGCATCGCGCCAACATGAGACTTGCCATCTCGGAATACAAGAATAGGAATGCTATGTGCTACATGCTATAGCTATGGCCTGGTGAAGTAATGAGCAAATGCCTAATGTGGTGTAAATGGCAACCAAAGAAGCCATTGTTATGTAATTAAAACACTTACCAGCATCACAGAACCTCCTCCGGCTTGAACCAGACCTTGGGCAGACAGTCTTTATTGAAGGCTTTCTGAGATAAACACAATTCCTAGCATAGTTCATAAGGAAAAATTTGCTAGACCAGGTAACACGTTTCCAATGTTTCCAACGTGTCTAATGTCATGAGCTGTCCAATGTTTGTCTTTTCACCTACTGTAAGCAGGCAGTGTTGTGATCTTAAGTGAGCAGGATCCTCTTGCATGACACTTTGAAACACATGTTTATGGTATACAGTTTCCTGTAATTTCTTTCAGCGAAGCAATTTTTATTCACAAAACGTGAAACATACCGGCAGTCCCTGTCCTTCAGTTTTGTCTTTCAGCCACATTTCTGAAGAGGCTTTCAACTGTTGCCTTCTATACACTTACAAATTCAGCTAATTTCTTCACATTATAGCCTTTGGTGTTATCAAATGCATTCATTCCTTTTTTGCCAGTTGTTAGGATTTGCTTTGTGACCCATTTTCCACACATCTAACAAGAGATTCACTGCACTGTGTCACCTCTTCTCAAACTATGAATCCCACTCAGGTATTTATAGCCCAATATAAATATATGATATATATTTATCATCCACGTGCAACGTCATCTGCAGGAGTCCACCCAAAACACCCAAGGTGACTAATTTGATTTGTTCTGGGATTATTTAAACCATACTCACTGTTAGAGCATGCAGAGTTCAAGTCTTTGTTCACCATTTGCATTTACCTCCACTCTCTGTCTCAGTCTGAAGTGAGCTTTTTGGTAATCCCCTATAAATACATGATGATTGGTGTTTATTAGTGGTATATGAGTGTTCATTGAGATTGAGATCCAGCATCCAAGATTAACCCTAACCTATGTCAATTAGACTGTACCAATTGCTACCAAACCACAAGGGGCTGGTTGCAAGTTTCCGTTCCAATTACCTGGAACTACACAATTCAGGAGCTTTTGGAAGCCCAAGGCCAAATGATTCAACATGTGGGATCAGTTATATCTCCTTCTTGTTTAAAATGAAAACATGCACTTACACTGTAAGTCCAGCCAAATGATGAAACAAGTGGCACTGGATGGAGCTCCTTCTTGGTTGAAATGCAACATACTGCCCTTGTGCTTCTACTCTTGCCATAGAAGAATTGTTAGTAAACTTATGAACTCAGAAGCCACAAACACATGGTTTGTGTTATAGGTTTATGCTCATCGACTGGAAATAATGCTCTGCTGTTCAGACATGCTGGCCTCTTGTGTATATTCTTGAACCCAAGTTACTCTGTCTATAGTCAGACTGCACAAAATACCCATTAATAAAGTCAACTGTTTGTGGATGTTTCTTTAAAAAATGAAATAGACACTAAAGAGCAAGTATAGGTAATGATTACGTGTCTTCATATTCAGCGTAGTTCAGCATCGAGGTATGAATTTGTTGATCACAGGGAATACTGGAAGTGTTAAACATGACTTATTCTTCAAAACAGTGCATGTCCTTCATTTTAACTGTAATGTATATGGACCATAATGATTACACATTTTGGAACGCAAAGCAGCACAGAGGAGCATGTGGTTAGCATCGTCACCCCAGTTTGATTCAGAGTCTGAACTCTGTGGCACGTGTTTTATGTTTGGTTAAGGGAATGAGTTTACTAGTAGCCTTGCCCATATTGTAAATAATTACTTTCAATTGTTTAAATTGTAAAGCCTTGACATTTATCTATGCCTATTTCAATGTGCTGAATGAATGAAGTTGTTTTAATACTCAACAAAACTGTCTGCAATAAAAGTAAATTATCAGCTCAGCAGCTGAACAGGATTAAGATTAGATCATATCCTTGTAAGAAAATGGGAACTGATCATATCTAGAACGTGTTCAGTTATTTGATTGTTTAGGTACCTGTTTTCTACCTATCAACATTTTCTAATTAGATTTTCAATATTTTACTTCCTCCCATACAGGTTTGAGATGTGAGTCATTACCCTGCCACCCACACACACGGAAATTCAGCCCCAATATAACCAAACGCTCATCTGTTCATCACCAAATACCTACATAAATTCTGCACTGAAAAAAAACGCAATGTGTTCGAGAGGTACCACTTCGCGAGCTTGCTTCAGAGGGATCTACAGTTGCTACTGGAAGCGTTCGAGAGAAAGTAGTCACAGAGTAAGCATCCTTTGTTTTGATGGTCACACCTCTAAGGTTGAAATTTTAGAATATTGTCATTAGTATTTTACTGAGTATGTTTTGTAATAATGCTCTTTAAAACCCTTTAATCCCATCCATTGAGGGTTTTGTATACCCCAATGTAACATGGATTGATTTGGTATTTTTAATATTTGTTTTAAAAAAAAGAGCTGTACTTGGTTTGAAATTAGCTCCAGCATCTTCAGATATTAACTTCCATGCTTCATCAGTCAGTCTTTTCATGACCAAACGAAACTCAACATGATGAAACAGTGGCATGATTCCAGAGACCTTGGAGACCTAAATGCAGTTTCTTCTCACATTAGACAGCTAAACAAAAGGGCATAGACAAGATCCTTTTTTGAACAGTGTATTTGTGAAAAGAAAAAAAAAAATAGGAGGTTTTGTTATTTTTGCTTTGGTCACAGTTGTATATCCGGAATGTAATTTTAATGAGTTTTACATGCACTGTTGACATGAATACTGCAGGTTTTCTTACAATGAACTATGCTTTGCATTAACTGTAGTAATGTTGATATAAGTACATTTCTGTTAACGTAACCTGAACACCAAACTTTGTGAAACCTTATCCTGTAAGATTTGCAGTTCACATAATTTCCCTGAAATGTCTTACCTGAAAGAAGCCAGGTATTATAGTTTGTCTTGATTGATGTGTTTGTTTGTATAGGAATTATAGTTTACTAGTTTAGCTGGTATGATGATTACAGGTGAAAGTGAGTTAACATGGCAACTTGTAGGAACTCGTATCACCTTTGTTCTCTCTCATCTTTCTTTATAGCGAAGAAGCTGCTGGTTTGCCTTTCTCTCTTTAATATGCATCCTTACTCTGGGGTGGATTTATATTTGTTTTGTTGCGTACAATGACCACAGTGATGTCAATTGGTAAACACACTTTACGCAGATCATTTATAATATAAAAAGCATATTTAATGTTTAATTTGAATTCTAAAGTAATACAGTTTTTTTCTCCATTTCTTTCACCCAAACAGGAAAGCTTTTCAAAACCTTGGTGTATGGGTTAACTGGTATATGAGTGTTACTATCCTGTCTGCACTATTGGCAATATATTACCTCCTGCTGATGGTAGGAACAGATAATAGATTAACAGCCATTTAAATTAAATTATTTTTCATTGTCAGTATATTTAATTGCCCCCAAAAAATCTTTAATCATAAAATCTGGTTGGTTGTTTCAGGTTTTTTCATTTGTCCTTTTAGCCTTGAAAGAACCATTGGATTTGCATTGGATACATAAGGTAAACTGATAGAAACATTAAATTCTGTGTACAATGTTTAAGTGAATACAGCAAGGATCTGCCTTAGACTTTTTATGTAGCATCTTTGTAATGTGGGATGACCCATTATTTGAATTACCTGAAACCGAGGTGCAATGAAACTTGGGAGCCTCTGGTGAGATGTAACACAGACATGCAGAGCCTGACCTTTCTAGGTCAATACGAGCCTCTATCCCTGCCCGATCGTTACCGGTAGGAACTGGTAGGTTTGCAATGCTGAGCCAAACTATACCGCTCACAAAAAAAATTGAAAATATTTCATTTTTAAATATCTCCTACTTTTTGTGAATCTTATGCCGATTTCATGCCACTTCAGAAGTAAAGTCTTGCTGTTGGCCTGGTCGGTTACTTATAATGACCAGCAAGGGTTAGCTGACCAATATGACCTTGCCAGAGGTTCCCAAGTTTCATTACTCCACGTAATGGGAGCTGGCTCTGTGATGTGACTTTTATAACTGGGGAAATTTCCTAGATGAGGAATTGATATTGTCATTATTTGCTTTATGTTCAGTTTCATTAGGAGTAATATATCACTGGGCTATGAATTTGTTTGCCTTCTCTACAGGTTTTACTGTTTGTGGGTCTGGTTATAGTTGTTCTTGGCACAGCTGGAATCTCCATTTCAGTTTGGAAATCCGAATGGAACACTGTCATAATGTCACTGCAGGTGCAGAGCCAGAATAATTAATTGCTCAATTTTATGAAGCCAAGTGCAATGAGAATTCTAAAACGGTGCTTTTCTATTCCGCAGGCCACAGCTCCCTTTCTACAGCTGGCTGCTGTCGTGGCTCTGACCGTAATCAGCTGGTTTGTGTTCCAGAGTTACCACCGAGCTACTAGAGCTGGTCAATAGTGTTTTTTTTTCCCTTTAAACTAAACACAGCTGCTCTTGACCTAATGGCATTTGTAGACTGTTGAATAGCAGTGAACCTGGATTCAGTTTTTCATGCATGCACAATAACAGTCTTCTAAATAGATTGTAATGCCTATGGAAATCATGGCAATGTTTTTTATCATTTCCAGTATAAGCAGTTTTCTGATGTTGATTAAATTTGTTGAATGAATTTTTGTCTTTCTGTTGGTACAGTTTCCCGGTTCTTCATAATTGGGGCATTATTTGCAGTTTCACTGATCATTTTCCTCAGTCCTTTAATGATCTATTCTCCTTGTATTACTGATCAACTTCCTCCAAAGCCAGAGCTTGTTGGCCACCGTGGTGCACCACTGGTGAGCGGAGTGTTTTTAAAATGATACAATTTGGTGTCAGGTTGTTACTTCAGACTATCATTTTACACCGGCATAGTGTATATTTTGGAACAGTGTATTCCTTTAGAAGTTTTCTGTGCAAGTTTTTACAGTGTTATGTTATTTCAAGTCAGTTAAAGAAGATGAATAATTTGCGGTTAATTCACCTCTGGCATTGTTCCCAGGTTGTAAGCCAATAGGGCACAGTAATGCTTTCATCAGTTTGATGTCTAATTTTGAAAAACCAAAGGGAATTGTTGACTACATTTATATAACAGAGTCACTGAGTAAAAAGTGTTTGGACTAGTTTATCTTCACAGAAATATTTAAGAGAACCAATAACCAGTAAAAGCAAACACAGGTGTGCCCAGTCAATTCTCAATACATTTTTAAACATATTTCATGTTTTGTGTCTAGTTGGCTCCAGAAAACACTTTGATGTCATTCAGCAAGAGTACGAATTGCAGTGTAATAGCTTTTGAGACTGACGTACAAGTTAGGTATGCTGAGTTCTTTAGTCAGTGGAATATTTCTATCACTCATTCTGGCTTTGCTATTCAGTCTGTCTTTTGTTTTTCATTCCAGCCAGGAAAAGATTCCTTTTCTAATGCATGACAACGACAAAGATTTTCTGCTGAGAACAACAGATGTGCAATATGTGTTTCCTAATAAAACATACAACTCAAGTAAAGATTTCACGTGGCATCATTTACAGAGGTTAAATGCAGGAGAGTGGTTTCTCAAGGTGAGCAATTACACTTTCCCAGTTTCTGTTAATATACAGGCACAATTTAACAGCCGTACGATCAACTAACCTCCTCTTTAATGACCACTGTATTAATAAATATAATAAATTGTAATGGGAAAAAGTCTGCCTATTAACTCCAGATGTTGTGGCCATAAACAGAGATACAACAGCCTTGTGATGTGGATACATGAACAGAGGCGGTTGTTTAAGAGCAGAGGGCAGAGGTGTGTGTGTGTATGTGTGTGTGTGTGTGTAAGAGAGAAAGAGAGAGAGAGAGAGAGAGAGAAAATCTACCTTACCAGTCATTGCTCATTAGCTCACATTTGGACTAGAGACTGACCTAACTGATGTGTTTAGGGAGTTTGTTGGTGCAAGTTACACGTTTGTGTGTATTAATTGTAATTGCAACTACTTTCTTTGTCTCGCTACTACCTATATATTCTCTCTAACCTATAACTATATGAACTGGTTCACATTCACTCTGATTTATCTGGCTGATCTTCTGTGTTGTTCATACCAATCATCATTTACGGCTTCAGTCAAACAAAAGTTAACAGAAAGACAATTACATATTAACTACATGAAGTTTTCTTGCAAAAGGATGCTTTATATTAACATTGCAGTAGCATAAAAAGACTGTGGTCAGCAATGTATTTTACAGAAAGGGTGCATACCTGTACATTTGAGTTGGAAAATCATAGTAACTGTTTAAATGCAACATTTTTGTTATCCATGTAGACAGACCCATTTTGGTCTTCATACTTGCTCTCGACGGAGGAGAAGGAGATTGCTCGGCGTCAGGTAATACCGTCCCTCTCAGAAGTCGTACAGCTTGCAAAAGAGTACAACACCTCCCTCATCTTTGATTTGAAGAGTGACGATGATGAGTGCAATACGGTGATGACCATCATAAATTCTAACATCTCACATGATTTGGTAAGTTGGTTTCGTGGAAGATTTTTAGTCGTGCATTATTCAGTGGGGTAGGCTGTAAACAAAGAGTGGTAGCAGGTCAAGGCACATGTTGTATTCTTGTCTATTCATACCGGGAGTCGGTATGTTTCCTAAGGAGTGAGACATGCATGGAATCACTCCATGACCTTAGGGAACTCTCTTGGTATTTTGGCACAGCTTTTTCTACACCTTAGTAACAGGAATTATAGGAATTTCCCACTCTGTTCAGTGCAGCGTTTTGCGATTTGGGGCACTGTTATAAATGAATACTATAATTCATCTAATCGCAGCAGCTGAGCCATAGCTCCAGCCTGCATCTTTTTATTGAGCTAATTCCAGGGCTTCTGTTTGGAAGAGTGCTCCTCTGATCCAATATGTCTCTCTGGCTATACAAAGGCCTTGATTACCTGTTTAGAAGGAGGCAGAAACTAAGCTTCAGTGAATAATTCTCTGACTCATTTTGTTCTTAGTTCACTCGTTCCACATGTGTATTTTAAAGGAATCGTTCATACTTGCTGAGTCAAGCTGTTAATCAATGTAATACATCTTAGATAGGCGAATCAGGGCATACTGCCAGTTGTTATGGCTTTGAATGCAAAATGACACCACCGACAAGATAACCAACGATTATCATTATTCCTTTATAATCAAGCCGTGCATTCATGCCCGTTGTGCACTAAAATAATTGTTTATTGAAATTGAATGCTCGAATTCATGATGCTAACTATGATAACATGATCTGTATTTCTTTCAGATCTGGTGGCTTCCTTCGAGGTGCAGAGAGTATGTTAGGGTGCATGCTCCAGGCTTCCGTCAAGTTTATGACAACGTCACCTTAATAGAACGCACTGACAGAGACATCCTAAATGTCAAATACAATACACAAACTACTAGAGAGATTAGGTGTGTATTACCAGCTTCGCACACTCATAGTGACATGCAGAGGCATGATGTTAGCTCTTTGAATGTTGATTCAAGAATTTAAGCAGTTTAACACCCTGGGGCAGATATGTGGCTCAGGTGATATTAAAAACGGCAAGCAGGTAATGTTGCGCAATCATAGCCCTGTTCATTACAAAAAACCTAAAAGTAATACTTAAAATTTTTTTTAAAACATTATACAAATTAATAAGATGTTTCCATGTGAAGCACCCTTCCATGTTCCAATTTAAATTCGAATTTAGAATGATACATTTCCTAACATAGAGGTCCACATATACTGCTCACAAACATTAGGGGATGTTTCAAATGAAATAACCCTTAATTTTGTAAGCAGTATACATAAAAGAGAACCGATTTTTTACAAATGAGACAAAAATATTGGTCATTTATTTATTGAGGATAATTATCTATCTATCTATTATTAGCAGAAGTTAATCAAACCTTGATCATAAGCTTGGTGGGATTATATCCCATTACATCCTAGAAAACAGCTTCAACTCTGGGATGTTGTTGGGTTTTCTCAGATAAACTGCTTGCTTTAGGTACTTCCACAGTATTGCTTTCTACGGAAGTATTTCATTTTGGAGAGCAGTGGCTTCCTCCTTGAAACTCTCTTGCACAGTACTCCCATGTGTACTTTGTTGGTTGACCACGCCTGGGGTGGGTAACAGTAGTCCGAAAATTTCTACGTGTTTACAATTTATCTGAATTGGGATTAGTGGATTGTAAAATTTTTATAGATGCATTTTTAAAATTTTCCGTAATGAGGAAAAATAGTGTACATTTTTTTTTGAGAACCTCAGAGAAAACTGTACAACTGAAAGAATGCTCTAGTACCCTGTTGGGCCGTCTCTAGTATGGGTACAAAATAAGATGGAGGCAAACAAGTTCCATATTGTATCCTGTGATACATTTGCCAACAGATGTTGCAGCTGGGCTTGTAGATCCTGCACATTTGTAGGTTCCTAAAGCTGGTGTCCAGGCTCCCATAAATGCTCATCTGGTGACTGGGTAGGACAAGGAAGAGTTACTCTATGAGACATATCTGGGAAACCCTTGCAGTTTGTGGGCGAGCATCATCCTGGCTGTTTGAAGCCCTGCCATTAGAGGAAACACATGTGGCCACATGTCCTGCACAAATTGCTGAGTTGTTAGTGTCCCTCTTATCACTACTAGGGGTGACTAACTCTGTTGTATGAAATGGCTCCCCTGATTATCACACGGGAATTTGGGGCAGTGTGTCACTTAACAGCAGAGGTAGGATTGAAGTGCTGACCATGAGGGCTCTAATCTTGAACCCAACTGTTGTTTGGATGCCAAATAAAACCTGTATTTGTTGCCAAAGGCAAGGTTCCAGTCCATAGCGGTGGACAACAAAACTGTGGAACCTCTTCATGCTTGTAGGCAGATAAAATTATTATCTCTACTGGTAGTCTGGGCCATGCGGGACCTGTTTGACATGTGTGTAAAATAAGAAGGATTAACTTTTTGACAAATTACCTGCCGTCTAGGTTAGCTTTTAGTAGATGTTGTAAGCAGTGGTTCTATGAGGGTACCACACACAGGGAGCAGGCTCAGAATGGCCCAGACAGAACACTAATATCAAAGATGATTTGGTCTCCTGACAAACATGAACAGCTCCCACAATTTCGTCGTCCACCACCCAGACACAGATGGTACTTTCATCACTCTCAAATAATTTCCAGACACCAGAAAATGTGTCACAGTGACCAGCAAGAATGTCTCTTCCAGACTGCAACATTACCTTGGCCTGCCTGGTGATCTATGGGTAATTTATGGGACCAGCTTGGACACCAACTTCAGCAAACAATGAGTGTGCAGGATATACTGGCCCCAGTTGGGTCAAATGTACGTTAGAGACATGTCTAGCAGTCATTAGTCTCTCACCAAGTGGTACACAACCTAAAAGTTATAGAGCAGCAGGGGAAGCACTTATTTAATCATATCTGCCTGCAACATCAGTGTGTGTTGTGTTTATAGCAATCTGACATTTCTACCAGGGGGATTTCTTTTATTAGTCAGTGGGTGTATACATTTTACCTCATTGGGTTTATGCCAAGAAGGGTTAAGGCAGTTCTGAAAGAAATAAAAGTGGCCCAAACTGGTAATAGCAAGGTGTACCTGATGAAGTGGACATTGAGTGGAGTGTATATGGAAATTGATTCTGGTTTAGCCCTAGCAATTGATAGTCTTATTAAAGAGATGAATGTCCTTTAGTTTTAATCCCTGAGATTTTGTTGCACTTTACCTAACTTGACAGTTGTTGATATGATATTGGTTCCCACGTTTTCTATGTGACAATCAGCACTTGGATCACCGGGAAATTTTACCAGTCTATCCTGTCCTGTAGCTCCTCCGAGAACATGAAGTGTATAGTCATGTTTTCAACTATAATGAGCAGACTTGCAAAACTTTCGAATTGCCTCAGCTCTAAAGTTACTCAAACTGAAAGTAAATAATATGTACATTAAATGTGAACTAATTTTATTAAAAAAAAAAAACATGATCAGACTGTGTGTGGATTTCCTGACATTTATAACTAAAATTGTATTGGTTAGTTAGATTTAAAGTATGTTATGAATCAACTGGCCAGTTTTTGGGTGGTGGATAAAAGAGAACATTTACAATACTCGGTGCACTGTTCGTAGAATGATGAAATGTTAACCATTTATTTGCATATGATTATTTGTGATACAGAGATTGGAGGAGTAAGAATATAACGGTCAACTTGTGGGTTGTGAACGAGCGTTGGCTTTTCTCATTGCTGTGGTGCTCAGGGGCAAGCTCAGTTACCACAAACACCTGCCACGTCTTTAAAGACATGTCTCGGCCTGACTGGAATCTGGTAATTAAAATTTCACCTGTTATGCTTTTAATGACCTTTTGCTGATATAATATGTGTGCTCTGGAATTAAAGAAGAAAATGCTGCAGTTCTGTGTCTGTGTTCCTTTTGTCAAAATATGCTTTACTGTTTTATTGCTGTGTGTATTTTGCAGACACCTTTTCAGTACAGGATTTTATGGATCACTGCTGACCTACTGTCTCTGCTTGTGATGCTCATTCTCTTTTTATTGCAGAGGTAAGAACGGTTGGAATACAGTTCATTCAGTGCACATACACTAATTCTACTAGTCAGGCTTTTCTGGTTTTTTTTTTTTGGTTTGAACCTTGCTTTTTCTGGCGAGGGTCAGGGGGATGCAGCACATATCCCCAGAAAACAGTGTGCACTTTATGGCACATCTGTCTAAAACTGGCCTGGCCAGGGAATCCTGTTGCAGCATTGGGTGATGATCTGCCAGTCCGCATTCTCCTCCCTCAATCACACCAATCATGTCTG
The DNA here is from genome assembly GCA_034779995.1 of Parotocinclus haroldoi. NCBI lineage: Eukaryota > Metazoa > Chordata > Actinopteri > Siluriformes > Loricariidae > Parotocinclus > Parotocinclus haroldoi. The sequence goes on along the minus strand of JAUZST010057805.1, from coordinate 6,440 downwards.
CACTGGAGGTGCCTCTGGGACTCCAGCCCAGGTCCTCGTGGTAGAGGCTTAGCACCTTAGACTTTTGCGGTTGGCAGTTGTGCCTGTGAATCTTTTTATTTATCACAGTTTTGTTGAAGAATTTATCATCAAATCGTGCAAGGAATGTTAATGGTTGATAATTGACAGGTTTTGGCCTTTGTTGCTGTGGGAACTGTTTATTTGAATGATATAACACATTTATGACAACATGGGATCTTTCTGCTTTTGTGAACAGGAGAACAAGAGCAAGAAACCGAATTTCCATCTGGAATCAACATACGAATGTCCCTCTCCTCAGCATCTGATTATGTCTAAAGTACTCCTGAACACAGTAATGCAAAGCTCACAAAAAATAGGGGATAGTAAAATGAACAAATGGAATGTCCCTTAATTTTTTAGCCAGTATAGTTTTGTTTTCTATTTAAATAATGTTGTTTTCTATCTTTCTTGTCGAAACAAGATTTTAGTTTCAACATGTGTACAGCAGCACTTTATGTGATTTTGTAATTGTAGCGAACAATTCAAATGCTGCTTGACAGTAATAATGGCCAACCTATAGACATAATTAGTATTAACATAAGCAGAGGGCTGCATACAGTTCTCTATAAATCTCATTGTTCCATTACCTCTATCAGTTTTAAATATGCATGATGAAAGATTATGAAAAATAGAAGATAGAGAAGTTGCTATGAATGTGTAACTTCAAAAAGTCCAACACTGTGACAGGCAGCCTTTAGATGCTCAGGTTTATTCACTGTCAAAAAGAATCTACTGCATTTAGACTAGTCTAAGGGTTATGGCTATGATTAACCCAAACTCTTCATGAAAAACTCATTGCTTTAGTGATCATTGCCTTTGTTGGAACTTGACCTAAACCTTTTAAAAAAGCCAACAACACATACTCATTAGTCATCGCCCTTAAATCACCCACAGTTATTGCTAACAGGTTCATAATATAAAGCATACTGGCATTCACAATAGACAGTAGCAGTGGAATTTAAGTTTCAGTATGACATTTTCAGTTTAACGACTCTCCAATAAGTAATGCTTTTAGTTTCTCTCCTTCTAAAATAGTCTGTAAGGAAATGCACTTATGAGGGTTGGGTATTGTTTGCGCCTTATCAATAACGGTTCTACGTATGGATCTCCTGTCTTATGGATTCCAAGATTCGATTGCAAAATGGTGAAAAAACGTGCCAGATGTTCGGGTATAAACAATATCTTTATATTTTATATAGTTCAGTGTTAATAAGATAATGATATTTTATTCTTCCTTATTCTTCCTCAATCCTTATTCTTCCCATTTAAACCTGTTGAGTAAAAAGCTTAACAAGGTATAATGTACTAAAATGACCTAAGATCACTAAACGTCTCTCATATTTAATCTGTACTTGTGAAATGATGAACCTGTGTCCCAAAAGGAAAGGGATAATTTTTAAGTTAAGCTTTTGTTCTTCTCATTTAAACTTTAAACTTAAAAATTAATATTAATACACAGGTTTGCCGTTTCAGCAGTAGAAAGTACTTATGACCAGAAGTAACTGAAGTTTGGTTTTCCTAGGTTGTTGTTTTAGTGGCTACGTTAAGCCATGTTAAGCGCTGTTCACAATAAGCATTTCAAGAAGGCAGCTGTAGGAGACTGCAGTCGGTGAACGTAGTATATTGCTGAAGATCATGCCGGTGCCTTAGTTTTGTCATGTTGGAGGTTCAACTGTATTTATAACAGATCAAATGTTCACACACACTGCTGTTATCCTTTTTTGTTTTCTTTCAAAGTATACCTGTAAGCACTTTTAAATGTCCTTCTTCCATCAATGCTTCAATGGAGCATGCTAAAAGAAAATTACATCAAGGTACATGACTACATGACTCATGACTATGCTGGCATATAGTGCATGCTTACAGATGTATTTTTGCACTAAACGGGGCCATGTATCTGAAGCATAAGATGCATTAATAGGAACTGATAAATGGAAAGAAAATTTGTATGTTTTTGTAATGGGTACCCAGATCTTTTTCATCATTAAGAAGTAAGAGCGAAGGAGTTACAGACTCTATACTAATGCTCCTGGGTTTGGGTGCCCACAGAAATTTTGAATATGTAGTGTTTTATTTACACATTTTACCTTGCAACATTCAAGCAATGAGAAAAAGGCAACCGCTCTAAAATGTATTAAAATGAAACTAGAGTAAGAGGGTTGGAATAGTGAATAGCCTTGAATACGTCTTGACTGGTCTTGCACAACTATATCACATAATGTTGAACCAATTCTCTTTGCTTCAGTTCAAATTGAATCCACTGTCTTGGTACGTGACAATGAGCTGTGCTATATTCACGTTTTCTTTCAAACGTAGGTCAGGGCCATGATCTGGACCCTCAAGGCTGTACCTGATCAGGTTTATAACGCTTTTTGTAAACTCACAGATTACCTATCCAAACCAGGCTTTTTAGTAATTAATATTGATATTATCAAATGTTATTTTCACTTGGATGCCGAGAGTTACGCTGCAGAAATACAGCTGGAAATAGTTTGATTTAATTTACACAGATCAACAATAATACCAAACCAGTTATAGGTTTAACCAGTTCAAGGTGTTTCCTAGGCCTCCGTATTCTTCAGCTCTCAAAAAATACTGTGTATGTGTTTTAATGTTATGACTAGGTGTAGCTCTATTTTGTGGATAGATCAGGTAAGGTTTTTATTGGGTGGGCTTACGTCTTTAGTCCTAATTGTTTTAATAGTTCAATGGAAACATTCTTGTTTCTATTATTTTCTTGTCATGACTGTACTGCTGATACCACTGAGCTGAAGCATCAATGATATTTCTATTTGCAATCTGTAAATAAGAAATTATTGCAGTGACTATTTTTGACATTCATTTTCCAATGGGCATTTCTAAGGATTATCTTTAACATGAAATAATTAACCATTGATTTATAAAACTTGTATATACAATTGAAACCTTTGACAGAAAACCTTTTCAGATAAACGAGATAATAGATTGCATCAGATTAAACGGCAGAATTCAGCGTTGTAGCTGATCTGTTTTTGTGATGCATATCAACCTGGAAGTAACCCTCGCAATCAAGTTGTGAAATATTAGCAGTGATCAATTAACATTTACAGCGTTTAGCAGACGCTCTTATCCAGATCGACTTACAGTTGATAGAGTGTTACAGTCCAAGCAGTTGTGGATTAAGGGTCTTGCCCAAGGACACAACAGTGGCAACTTGTAAGAGGTGGGGTTTGAACCCTGAACCTTCTGGTCCATAGTTCAATATCCTTTCCACTAGACTACCAAATTGAGCACAGAGCTGCTTAGTGTTGAAATAAATAGGGATTTTATCTCAAGCATTGAAGAGCACAAATGTATGTATTCAAGCCAAAATGACAATGGGAAGAAAGAAGATACTAAAGCCTAGATCACCCAATCCTGTACATTTGTGAAGCGATCAAGAATTTATGGTGTTTAAGCTACTGTTGTAAACATCCACTAAGCCACTGCTATGTTTTATTGTAAATTTTGACAAACTTGCTGATATCTGCTTTTTCTCTAGGTTTTCAGCATTCAGACACGCCTAAAATGATTGTTAAGTAAAGGCTTTGGGTTTCCTAAAAACTAAACATGTATAGCTTTTTTTTAGATATTTGATTCAGTAATTGGTCATTGTGCCATGAAGTCATGGCATATATACATATACAGATAATGTATGAGTAAGCATCTGAAGTATTGCTTCAACAAAGGGGACATTATTCTAAAAGCATCCCACACGGATGCATCTGTATTATATAAATGAATTATTACAAGCAATTTAACAATTAGAATAATGAGACATTAAAAGGAGGCTAATTGGAGACAAGAGCCAGAGCACCTCAATAGTCTTGTGTTGCTCACAAAAAAAAGTTCTGTTACAGTTCACGAGGTAATGCTCTTCAAATTAGCTTTCACATACTTCAGAATAAACCTTAGTAAAGCTCATAATGGTGATGAGGATTATAGAATCTTTTACACGTTTACACTATTTTGTTCTTAGACCTGCATATGAGGAGATTGTATATTGTATTAATCTCTGGCTGCATGTAATCATAATGCTGAAATGATGTTCCTGTAAAAAAGGATCTTGTCTATAAAACACTTACAGCTTGGTAACTGTTTATTTAGTCTGTACCGTACAGAAGAGAGCTATCTCACAGACGAGAGCCATTGTGTACTGTAAGGCTTATATATCTTAAAGTGATATGACACTTGTGTTTCTCTGAAAATTGTGCAGCTAAACTAAAATTCGGCATGGCACAAACAAAGGCTTGATGAATGAGACTGCAAATGAACTACTGAGCACCAATGCTGTGCGTGTCCTGTGTTCAGTATATTTGTATATAATTGTGTCTGTGGTAGGTTTACCAAAAGCCAAACTGGCTTTGATAACTGAGCCTTATACAACCTGAAGATCCATTCATTGATTATATACAGTACTGTGTAAAGTCTTAGGCCACCGTTAGATTTGCTATTTTGTCAACGAAATATTGTCCATACATATTTTTTTTCTTTTTATTAGAATACTACCAGAAAATACTGTGAAAGAAATGAAAGAAAGAAATGTGTATGCCGTATTAAAAACCCGGGAAATAAATCAGAAAATGCAGCTGCAGACCTCTGTACAGTCATAAGAAGCTTGATCAGGACTGCCTTTTTGGAATTGTAGCAACCAAGTAATCGCTTTTGGTTTCTTGGATGTTACAGTACCAAAAAGACAGTCCTGATCATGCTTCTTGTGACTGTAGAATGGTTAATATGGCAGCTTCGGGGTCTTGCCTGCAGAAGCCATTTTGATCTTAAAATAAGTGTGCATTAAGTTTTGTGTACATATTTCCTGTGTTTTCTGTCTGTATCTTAATAAAGGGACTGAATCATAATTAGATGTGGTCATTATATAATTGCTAAAACAACAAATTTAATGGTGGTCTAAGATTTCACACAGTAATACAAATACAGAAGTACAGTATATATGGTATACCCTGTGCTGAAGACTTTGAAATGTTTTTATTTGGTTTGTACTGTAATTTACTTAAAAGTAATCATAAATCAAAATGGGTGTCTACTGAAACATAGTACCAGTGCAAGTACGTAGTGCCAGTGAATCTGTTCAAACGGGTTGTGTGGTAGAGGTTACTATTTTTGTTTGAAAAGTAACTGCATTCTTTAAAATAGTCTTATGGTAAATAAATAAAGCGGATTATGTTTGAATGAATTTTGTGTTATTTCTGTGTAAATAAATGAAACTTTTTAGTGTGTTTGTCAATATATAAGTTGCAAAAATCGAATTATTACATTTTATTTCATTATGTTTCATTTAGAATCTGAAACTGTTAACAGGTCAAAAGTATGAACACTGTCATTTAATGAAATATTTGGCGATTGTATAAAGCATATATTGTGTAAACAATGACAGAGCCTCAATGGCATAAATAACATTTTCGGATGGAATGTAATAATAGTTTGCATCAGGCAGGAGGATAGAAGTTAGCATTATGTTTTGCTTTGCTCGTTCGTTTTTTTGTACTGTTGTACAAACTAGGAGTAACTCTTCCAAGAAATTTGTGAAACATTGGCAGTGAATAATTAACACAAGGGTTTATAGTGTTAATAGAAATACGGGAAGTGCAAGTTTTTTTAGGCTGCTGGAGTAGCTATGACAACTTCTGTAAAATAAAAAACTGTATTCCTCACTAAGATCTAAATCCATAATTTGCATAAATAATTGATTAGCACAATAAATAATACTGCCTAAGTTCAAAGCCATTCCAGACAGCATACTCAAATCATCAGCCCACAATCAAATCTGGGCCACAAGACAAGTCCAAAGTTTGTTTTGCTTTCTGTTGTCATTTTCGGTTTCACCCCTGCATATCCTGGTTGGGGGGTTATAGCTTACCAAGCACTTCATTGGGTACAGATGCAAAAACATACTGGGCCTGGCAGAGGTCACCATTGCATTAGCAGGTGATGATCTGGCCTTCCATCTCTTAGACATAACATTGTGCATGTGTGATTGTCTAACTAAGCTGTGGAAGGCATGGCTGGGACTGAGCAGTACTACAATACTGTACGGAATTTGGATGTACCAGTGTTTTCGTAATGCTTTATTGACCATTATTTAATAGTCAGTCTCTTTATTAGAATCCAACCAGAAATACTGGATATATTTAATTCAATTCAAATGTATTTATATAGCACTTTTAACAATGTAACATTGTCTCAAAGCAGCTTTACAGTAATACATTATCTAAAAGGCCAATCTCAAGTTGAGCAAGCCCAGGGCGACAGTGGAAAGGAAAAACACCCCAAAATGGTAGGAAGAAACCTTGGGAGGAACCAAGACTCAACAGGGGACCCGTCCTCCATGGGCGGCCCAGATG
>JAUZST010057794.1:0-23700 GCA_034779995.1 Parotocinclus haroldoi | reverse complement strand
ATATATACACAGGGCAGTTGAGACAGTAAGTAAACACTACACTAGAGGTTGCATAGACTAGTGGACTAGTTGATTACAACAATCACTAGTCGCCATCAGATGCCGTAGCTGGAATGAGAAAAAAACACCACCAAGGCTGCACATAGACAATTGTTAATGTTATGTTATCTTCCTAATACTTTAAATAGTTTATAGTTTCCTCATATGTTTAATGTTAAAATAGACAGGAACTATTCAAATGAGCAGTTTTGTGTCTTGTGTGTCTTATAGCAACCAGGACAATGTGGTGTGTAGAGTTTTAGTGTTTATCTTTATAGGTGTTATGCGTCTACAGTAAATAGCATCCACATGAATGCTAGACCATGCCCAGAACGTCAATATGTTAGTTTTATTTGCTTCATCTGTCAGTGGTTTTTAAGTCTGATCCTGTAGTCATATGACATAAAAGTATTATGGATATGTGTTTGTTTTATGGGTGAGATGGATTTTAGAATCAGTGTTGTATGCTTAAATGTGTGTGTAATGTACTTTGCATATTTAGCAAAAATGGCACAAGATAGAGGAAAGAGTGCTACAGTGAAAATGGTGTTCATTACCTATTCAGCAAAGACTCTAGAGAGTATCATATAAAAACTTTAATGCCTTTTTGATGTGAGCTGCATAGTTTTCTTCACCAATATTAGGAACAAAATAACAGGGCCATAACATCGTGCAAGATGGGTGAGTAATGCGGCTGCAATACCTTGCAACATTCTTGCTGGCGTAGTTGTAATGCTTTGATGAATGTGACAGGGATGTTATGAGCAGCGGTAATGTATTTGACAGCTAAAGCTCTTAAAAAATAGGGGACTTTACCTGCACTTGTCCTGTTCATGCTGCCAATTTTATACAGAATATAAGACATTAATTCATTAGGTCATTAATCTTGCAACAGTGGGCCTTGCATGGGTAAGGATTTTGTTTAAATAGAAAAATATAATTCATGCTCTATGCGCCACATATTTAGAGAAAACTGTTAAAACATATTCAAAGTGTAAACGGTCATGACCTAGCATTAAAAATATTTATTATATTTGATAATATTTGATAAATATTATAAAATATTTATAATTATTGACAATAATGGCTGTGTATAAGTCCATTCTTTCTTAAAATGTAGTTTATTTGAAAATATATTAATTGTTAATAAATATTAGTTTAAATATTAATCAAAATAAAAAAATCTGCAGGTATCAATAAGAAATTAGTTAATCAAAACCATGTTTTGTCAATCCTATGTTGAGCTTTTTTAAGTTAATTTCTTTCTTTTAAAACGTTCATTATATTAAATCAGATTTTCCTTTTCTTCCATTTGGTCTTAATGCTTAACTTATCTGCATAAGCAGATACTGCTGTTGTTGTATGTCTTTGCATGATTATTGAGTATGTACACAAGTGTATACAGCAGTGCTTTGTGTAGATGCACTAGAGTTTGTTTTATTTTTGTCTGTGTATCACTGTTAGTGACAGGTTCGATGCAGGGGTTAAGCTGCTGGCTGCAGACTTGTGTTAACCCTGAAGCATTGATCTCCTGTCTGCAGCCTCATTACTCCTACGATAGATGGTAACTGTAGGAGAAACGCAAGAGTATGTGAGAGCAAAGAAAGGACAGATTAAAAAATAGGCTTTTATGTTTGAATAAACTAGCACAACCAGTTAGATTCTGCTTAAAAAGATATGCATATTTAAATGGTTTGGATAGAATTGTCATACTTTAAATAATAATAATATACAATGAGAAAAACTAAACACTGATTACTATAATTGGTAATTTGTCTATTAATAGCACAAGATAGACAGTAAACCTCTTTGACAACAACTGTGCTTGTTCTGAAGATTGATCATGCATATTATGTGTAGGTGGTCTTTCTACCATAGGCGGTCAAAAAGAGAGCAGCTCATTCTGTTCTTCTCATTGCCAAGTAAAACTGTCCAAACAAGGAGGAGACTTGTGTTTACAGGCTGTTTTAGATACACACAATGTTGTATTTCCGTCGTTGTGGGGACTTCAATAAAATATTACTGAAACTAACTGAAGTGACACCTACATTAAATAATATCTTTAACCTCAGTAATTTAACGTGAACCTTGTGACTTTTTAAGGAAAACATAATTTTTCTTGAAGAGACCAGCAAACAATGATTGCTGAGGGTTCTTGATAATCAGTGTGAAGGGTTACAACAGTATGTGTAGTTGTATGTGATATATGCTGTCCTTTCTAAGTGCTCTTTTATTGAAGCTAGGAAATATGAAGTGATTATTAAAAAAGGAAAAGGGAGGGATAAATTTAATGTAGGTGACTGAGATCAGGGTTTAAATGTATGGAAGGGGAATGGGCTTAAGACGAGAAGTTGTGAAGGAGAGAGACCTTTTTTACTTTTAACAATCCTTTATTTAAATACATTACAAAACGGGATCACTAAACCATCAGGCAAATATAATAAAAAGGTAATGCATTGATCTAAAAAACCTCTTAATAAAATAAATTAGCAACAAAGCCAATGTCCTTCTTGTAACAGAATACTGCTTTAAACATTTCTGTGTTTTTAATTATTTTGTAATAATAATTATTATTATTGATTCTTGGTCTCGATTATCTCAATCTTAAAAATATACTTGTTGTGTCATAATCTGAGCATGAGTTTAAAGAATGTTAGCCCATGTATTAAGCCATCTTTTGTTTAAAAAACCTTTACATATGCTTTCCAGTGACAAGTGAATTATCATTTCCTCTTTACAGCCAAAAAGAAGATTTTCACAATAATTTGTGTTCTGAACAACACATTTAGTTTCAACATTTCAACATATATTTTTTGGAAAAGTTAATTCCAGCAATTGTGCGTTAAGGGTCTTGTGGCAGCTTGGCAGAGGTGTGATTTGAATTGGGACAATTCTGGTCCAAGGTCCAGTATCTTACCCACTAATCCACAAAAATCTCTTGTAGTCTTTTAGCAGTATACATTGTTGACTTCCAGCAAACATAACCTGAGCAACAGCCTGTTGATCCAAGTCAGGTCCAAAACAAAGCATTGTGAAAGACCACTATAAAATGTTGGTAATCCAGTAAACAGTTTTCTTGTGTTTGCTAAAATGACATGCCATTTTTCTGTTTGCAACAGTGTATAGCCGAATGCTTTTCTCTCTAGTCTAACCTGACCAGTGAAAAGTTTAACTGTTTGTGAAAAGCTGCAGCCCTGATTGCAGATGTATCAGTCCTTCCACTAATTCTTTTTTAGGTACAATATGCTCTGAGATCCATTGTAAGCGATCCCAGAAAAAGAAATCCACCAGCAAGGCTGAAGATTTGCTGGAAGAAATGGTGGTGCAGTCAAATTGGTGCCATAATAATGAAGGCACTAGGTTCATTATTTCCAGTACCCTCCCGACCTAAACTGCTTCACTGCTTCAGGCTGAGGTTATACAATTTCCTAAAAAAATTAGGGGATATTTCTAAACAAAACTTTTATTTAATAAAAAATTTTGAGAGCAGTACACATTCAAACATATTTAATATTACAGTTAAAATACCCACATCTGCCTGAGTAATAATTATGTCTAGTTAGTTTGCATAAACTGGAACACAGATGGGAGAGTTACAATTACATAATAAAGTCATTTTAAAAAACAGTAATTTTTCTCTTAGTTTACATAAAAAGGGTCAATAGCATGAAGATACAACATGCCTGTGAGAAACCTTGGCTAATGCCTTTCTGTACAATTAAAGCAGCACCTAAACCTGCAGTCCTTTTCAAGCATTTCATTTGTATGTTCTGTGATCTATGGTAGACATTCATGTAATCCTTTTTGAAATATACCCATCAACCATATCATCATCCTGTTGCCCTTTTTGAAGAAATGACTTCAGTTACTTCAGCTGTATTTTTGATGGTACTTCTTTTTGAGAGGAAACAGACCGTCTAAATTAATGTATCAGAGCTATTGCCAGTACAAGAACATTATTCATGCGGATTGCTGAAACTATGTTACAATGTTTCCAGCAGCCAAACAACAGTCTGCCACACTTGCCTCATTTTTTACCTTAATGCTGTGCTTACTTGCTAAACTCTGTTTATTGCTTGTAGTCACCGTACATTTAGCTCAAAAGCTGCTCGGTGACGCCCAACAACCCAAAAATTCCATTGCTCCCCATAAAGAAATAAACAGTATAGATATGAATAAATTTGTGCTTTAAAGTAGTTTGCAAAAGCTTCAAATGCTCTAACCCATGCTCATGATGCTCTGTTACTCACCACCGTGCATGTGCAGAGAGAATGAAAGATAATGTGATGGACAAGAAGTGGACAAGCTGTCACAAAAGGTGCAACTAACAGGATTTGAAGGAGGAAGAGCTCAGAGGACAGATTGATAATGGAAAAAGATTGAAACTGAATAAAGGATAAATGAGAGAAACATGAAAAATGGGAAGTTACGTGAGAAAGTGTGATGACCCAGAAAGCAGTGGTACACCCTAGGCACCCCTATTTGCCCTGACTCTCAAATAGAAACAATTAGTCCAGATCCTTGTAATGAGGTGGAATCAAATCTGCACACTGCACTGAGGGGGTGGAAGGCAGAGTCAGAGAGCTGGAAACAGAAATAAAGCAGTAGATAAACGTGATAAATGGTGGTCAGGTGCTTTGTAAGCATGTCCAGGAGTAGATATGAAGTAAAGTCAAGGGTTTGTATGTAAGTGAGACAACCACTTGATAAATTTCAAGTGCAGTTGATGGATGGGATGTAATATTCAGTCAAAGTTTGATGTCTAGCAATTAGTATTGGTACCAAAGCAAATAATATAAAATAACACGTGCTAGAACAAAAAACAAAGATGATCAAAATGATCTATATTGCCTAAATTTACTCAAATTAAACTAAACCACATTCTACAGACATGCATTGTAGATTGGTGTGAAATTAAAAAAATGAATTGGTATGGGAAATTAATCTGAAATGAAAATAGCATAAACAGTAATGAACCTGACAAATCAAAACTATATCAAGACTAAATCTGGTACAGTTCAATATTTGCTATACATTCCAAAACAGAAACAGATTTAGTGTTGTCTACCTCCAAAGTTACTATTATAGTAGCAGTGCTGTTTTGCTTGCTATTTCCACATTTGTTTCTATAACTGTTCATTCTGTCACTTTTACCTTAATAACTTATTTTCCTGTTTTCCTTCGAAAACCCCCACTCTTGTCTCCTGTTCTCTGTTTCTGTCTCTTGCCTGCTCTCTCTTTCTGACATTTTACCATGGTGAAGGGAAGGGAAGATGGTGGTTCTCTCTCTGGCGATTGGAGTGGCTGAGCAAGATGATTTTGCCAATCTACCTGATTTACAGGAGGTACCGCCCAGTCAAGAAATCCCTGCTGATAAGAGGTACAAGCTTGTGTGTGTGTGTGTGTGTGTGTGTATGTGCACGGCTGTGTGTGCATGTGGGAACAAACAATAGTATGTATGCATGAAAGGTTTTTTGGGAATAGCTCTGTAAGTATGAGATAGGGTTGGTATACACTAGGTGTATGTGCTGTGGAAGATGAAATGTGTGTGGGGGTGCACAGCGGACTGCTAATTTGTATAAAAAAGTACCTGTAATTTGCTTTAAATACAGTGTATTAGGTGATCAGTGAGAGAGTTTGAGGCTGTTACATATGCTTATCCAGCCCACACTGTACTGTAGAGGCTTTCTACATTATTATATGTAAAAATGCAAAATGCATAATCAATGGGAAACTGAAATAGATAGATAGATAGATAGATGGATAGATAGATAGATAGATAGATAGATAAAGAGATAGATAGATAGATAGATAGATAGATAGATAGATAGATAGATAGATAGATAGATAGATTGATTGATTACTGCTGCCCCAAAAGTTCTCAAGAGCACAGTGGTCCTCATAATTTTTAATGGGAATAAATATGGCACAACCAGCAGAAGTAAAATAGAAACAAAGCCCTGTCTGGAGGTTTTATGTGCGTTTTTGAAAACTACAGGCAGGTTTTTATGTGTATTTTTCTGATGAGAGGCTACTATATGACCTCTCTGCTGTAAAAGCCAGATTGAAGGAGTGCTGGCATGATGGTTAAGCTGGAAGGTTCTCCCATCTGCACAAAGGATCCTAGAGAGCTCAGCTAGAGTGACCATTGGATTGCTGCTCATCTTTCTTACCAAGGCCCTCCTTCCGATTACTTAATTTGGTGGGGTGGCCAGGTAATCTGTCAAAGCCAGTAATCTGTCAAAGCCAGATATGTCCCCATTCCAAAGTTAGTAAATAATATATTTAATAGCTTTGTGTTAGAATAACCAAATAAGGAAAACTAATAAAATTGAATGTTGGGAAGGAGAAACTCTATGAATGCACTCTAATGAGAGTATCTTAGGCATCCATTACAACCCACTACTGTCACAGTTATGAAGAATCCATGCTTGTGTGCATGTATGTGGAGATCAGTAATTAGAAGGGAGGTCTATATTTGTTGGGCTATATAGTGCATTTCAATATCTACAGACTTTCACCAATAATCAAGATAATTTTGAGCTATAATGCAAAATGCAGCATGTATTTTTATAGAATATATTTAGTATAGAATCAACAGTAATACTTTTTTCACATAAAGGGCTGCTAAGCAATATGGTGTATTGAGTTGAAGCTTTAGTGTAATCATCTCTGTTTTTCTCTGCCTCTTGTATGAGTGAGCATTTAACAGGAAAGGCATTTAATGTGCAAACAAGTGATTATGACCAAGTGTCGCTTCTTGGTTACTGCTTGATTTGCAAAGATGGTGTTTGGCCTTGTGTTACTAACAACTGACTAGCTCATTAATCATTCTAATCAAATCCGTACCCGAGGCCCACGAGGCTTCATGCACGCCACTGGTTGCTGTGAGGGCAACTGGGGAATTTACTGTTGTTTGTCGAGGCAGTACACTTGGTAGACTTACCTTTTTTTTTAATTCATCCTGTGCTTTTCTCTTGTGTCATTACTATTATTATTTTTGAATATAAAATATAAAAATGTTATATTTGTTTTCTCCTAGTCTTTACCTCATATACATCTTATCTCACTCTGTTGTCTGTGTAATAACATAGTTTTTTGTTTCATTGTTTTATACTGGGTTTAATTTTTTTACTTCTCTCTACTCATTTCTTTGCTTATTCTTTGATTTTTCTCTTGCTCATTAGTTTTACCTACATGCCCCCCTTTCTTCGGTTTGCATCTATTGTGGTGTGTGCACCCAAGCTTTATTGAGGGCCTTATTATTCAGCAACATACCAGCCACTTACGTAAGCATTTTGCTATAAATAAAGCATATTTCTGTAGCCTAGACCATGTGCACACACACACACACACACACACACACACACACACACACACACACACACACACACACACACACACACACACACACACATACAGCCTCACAATTCTAATAGGGTTTGATGGCACTTCTTCCTCAGATTGGCTGGGCTGTGAAATAGTTTCTCATGGGCTGTGTTCTGGCATACATTTTTTGGAGTGAATATGAAAAATAATTTTAAGCAAAGAACATTAAAATGATTTTTCTTTCTGTTACTGTCAGATAACACACAGTGGAATGCTTAATGTTTTATGGTGTATATGCATCATTAGTTTGTATGTTTAATGGTAATGCATCCCTTGGAAGACCTTTAAATCACTTCTCAACCAATAACTGACTTAGTGGACTGTTTCAAGTGTTTTAAGTGCTTAAGCACTTAATCTGACAAGAGAACATTAATAGTAAATAAGTCAGTCTTATTACCTTAAACCCAGTCTTATAGCTTAAACCAAATTATTAGGTGCCTATGCTTTTAGTTTTCTACTGTTCATGTTAAAGTTCTCACTAAAATATGTTTATCCTACACATTTGGTATTACTGAAAACTATAGATTCCCACAGATGCACAGGTGTCAGACTAGAACTGCATTTGTGTACATCTGCATTTCAACTTCTTGGAGGGTAGTTGAAACCTTTATCTTCCTACAGAACATGTCCTGGTACCTTTAGGAATTATATTGATGTATAATACATTGTGAAATAGGGTGTGTAAATGTAAGGCAATTCTATAATCTAACAGACAGAATCAAATTGTGATGTCTCACACACACACACACACACACACACACACACACACACACACACACACACACACACACACACACACACACACACAGAGCTTTGAAGCTATTGCATATCTGATTGTGTTAATTATGAAGAATGAGTTTGAAGTTGTGTTCTGTGGCATGTAATAAACTTGCCTTGCAGGCACTGGAACAGAAGGAAGCTGTAAAGATGTGAGGTTATTACAGAGGGTCTTCTAATGAGACAAATAACCACAGCAATGGGAAGAGAGAAAAGAACAATATTTTATATAAGAAGACTGCTAAGAACATATATAAGGCACACACAAATATGCATTGATGATAAAAAATACTCACTTAGATAGACATACCCACTAATTCAAAGACATAAAAAAAGAATTGCTTGGCCTTTTTTTGCTTTTTAATTTTATCTAAACTGTGGGATTTGGACTAAAGCATCCACTGTGTTCCTGCCATTTAAAATATATTACTGTAGAATGGCGAACACAGCAAGACATTTTCAGCCAGCAGTTACGTAAAAATAAGGCCAATTACATTTCCCAAGGACATTTTTGCATAAGGCAAACTATTTATATGAATTTATGAGGATTGCATGTTTGTTAGTGGAAATCGTGTTTCTATCATGTATCTTGAAGGCCATGAAGGAATCTGCTTAGATTGTATTGCTGGGATAACTGTTTTAGACTTGTCCAGCACTACAGTCTGAGCAGATCACTAATGTTGAAGACCTTGACGACCAGGATTGAAAACAGGATCAAATGTAACTTAAGTTCTTTTAGTCACACTTTAGTAGCTATGATCTGCCAGCAGGTGCAGGTAATTAAGGAGTGTGAGGTGTAATGTTTGCATTTTTTGCTTGAGTGATGCCCCACACTGATACAATTTGAAACATTTGCAGTGATCTGACATTGGAGGCTGGGATGCCTGCCCATTAAGGGTTGCAGTTGTCAAGAATGCAGAACATATATGGCAGAATGCCATATGAGCTGCTCATGGAACTGAATGTTTTTATGTCTGGCAGCAGCACTCTTATATTATAGCTGCCAAAACAGTTTAAGAGGAAATTAAAGAAGAATTGCTATCGACTGCGTCAAAAGGAGAGGATAGATATAAACATCTGTAGTTATAGGAGGAAGTGGAAGTTTGAGGTACCTGCTTTTTGCAGTACCTATATTTATAGTGGACATACATACAGTGGTACTATATATCTGTATAAATAATAAGTGAAACATTATACGTTTTCCTAAAATAGATTTAGATTAGAGAGTGACTCTGGTTAATTAATTATCAGTTGAACGTAAGGCAAAATTAGAATGAGATGTCAAGCAATAGGATGACAGTCTGGCATGTGTGTCTACACTGCTTTACTTAAATAACTTGTATCTGTGAAAGACTGACCACCACAACACTTTTGTGAAAGTGGATCATGGCATGGACAAATGACATTTTTGAGGACCTGAGAAAAAAAGGGTTGATGCTCATAAAACTGAAAAAGGTTACAAAACCACTCCACCAAACAATCCACAGTCAGATTGATTGTATACAACCTAAACCAGTGTTACTCAGCTGCTCAACAAAGATCACTCCAAGACCAAGGCATGTGTGTAATGCCATAAAGGAACATTCTGAGCACCTAAAAGAGCACCTAAAACTCTCCCTCAAATTGGCTAATGTTTATGTTCACGAGTCCACTATCAGAGGAACACTAAACAAGGGTAAACATAGCAGGATTGTTAGGAGAATGTTGCTGCTCACTAAAATAAACACAGCTGCCAGGACAATACAGAAGGCCAACAGAAAAACATTTTCTGGATGAATGAGTCTAAAATGGAGCTTTTCAGTATAAATGAGAATCATTATATATTTCATATATTAATTATAATTATTGCATTTCAGCATGCACATAGTAGTAGTATCATGGGTAGGGCCTGTTTTGCTGCATTTGGGCCATTATTTATGAATCAGTGAATTATGAATTATAAGAGCAAAAATGTGAACGAATCTTAAGAGAATGCATGTCACACAGCTATACAGCTACTTTAAACTCACAAGCCGTTCTACAAAAAAAATGGTTAAAGTAGATTAAATTTAATGTATGGGAATGACCAATTCAAAGTCCCAATGTTAATATAAATAAAATGCTGTTGAATCAGTTCATGTGAGGAAGCCCACCATTATTGCAGAGATGAAGCTGTCCTGTACAGCTGGATGGACTAAATAATAAAGCCATACAATTAAACCCACTGACAAGTGACATGAATAGCATTGACAGTGTTATACTCTAGCATTGGTCTGCTGGGATACTTTGGGCTCTGGCATTCATGAGGATGTTACTTTGACAAATACCGCCTACCTAAACATTGTATTCCCTAATGTCAGTGGTGTACATATGCTTAATTAGGCACAGTAAAACATTTAACCAGCAATAGGCGTGAATAATAACCTGGGGCATGGATTGGAGTGAAAAGACACTAGCTCAGACTGTTCTTTGAAAATGTATGTATGTCACTGCCATTCTGTCCAAAAAGTATAAGTGATTATGCATACATGACCACTGGAATATCAAAGACCAAATGAAAGTTGTGCCCGCAGGACAACACAATGCACAAGTACTGTGACAAACGACATTATTGAGGCCCTTATGTATGGCCTGCTTGGGTATAATAAGCAAAAACATTGAGCAAGCTGATTTACTAACAGGATATATTAAGGAATGTGTATTTCAAATGAGCAAAAATAACACATTTGTTATATGAATAATTAATGCAGAACATTAATTATTCACTTAAGGGTGCATATGCAGTACCTTGTCAAAGAAAATGGATTCAGTACCCACTGTCTAGAAATAATTTTGATACTAAAGGAAATTAAAACAAATGTAACATTTTTACAACCTCAAATTATTTTCATTTTAGTTTACAATTGATATAGATTTAAAAATATTTTAATAGTGACTAGATTGCAACAAATATGCCAATTGCATATATGCAAAGTGTTTGTAAATAACCTTAAATTATTTTAACAACAATAGTTATATTGGTATTAAAAAAGTATTGTTGATGTTGTTCCACAATCTGGAACTATTGTTTATCTGTTATCTGTAACTATTGCCATATCAACATCAGTAGTTATTTTAAAATGGCTGGAAGGAGGAAGAGCACTAAATATTTTTTGCGTGTAGAAAGAGATTTATTTGACATCATGTCAGCATAAGGTAGCTGCAGTAATGAAATGAGCATGGTTACAGCTCTACTTAACTTATTTGTAAGTTGTGTTACTTACTTGTACTTACCTGCTGAGGGATTGAGGACCTTCTACTGCCTTGTCAAGCATTCCTAGAGTAATTGCCTGTCTCCTGAAATCTCCTCTATACTCTTAAAACTATGCTGGTAGATACAGCAAACCTTCTGGCAATGGCACATATTGATGTGTCATCCTGCAGGTACTGAACTACCTGTGCAACCTCTGCAGGGTCCAGGTACAGCACCATGGTGGTGGTAGTGACACTGACCCTAGTCAATTGCAAATATAATGAAACATCAGGCAGAAATGACAATATGGGACAAAATGTCAATGACCTCCACCTTAAACCACACCCCATTTTTGCTCCTCTAGTGCACATAACATCAAAGCAGCTGAAACTGATTAAGCTGAATCAGCTGAAACTAATTAAAAACTGTACTCCAATTAAAAAGTGTTGCTGTATTTTTTAGGAATGCATAACAGCTTGAGTGGGCAAAACCTAAGAAATAAGTTACCCTTTCTTTTATACTGTATATATCCCTTACCCACTACTATACTACAAGGACTAATTAGTTATATGCAAGTTATTACTTTAATTGGGATCGTAGAAAATTTCAGCCTAGTAATACACACACAACAGTCCAAGCAGCACCAGTTAATGCACCTGAATAGTACACAATAACTAAACAGCACAGCGGGAGCAGCAGTGTTCACCTTTGTCTCTCCCTCTTTTAATTTTCATAATCTTTATGTAAGTAACACTAGCATGTTATTCATATTGGTGGTGTTGCGTGTATTGTGTGTTGGAAGGTTACCGCATATTTGGATGAGTAACTTATAATATTTCTTATTGTAACAGTCAGATATTGCTTAGTTCCCGTCACTTCCTACTCCCAGAACACTTTAGTCCCTCACTCTTTTGTGCCCATCTTCTGATTAAGCGCACCAGTATCTACTCAGCCAACCATTCACTAGGATACCTTTCACCATTACACTCACTGCAAAGTTTGATCTTTCCTGCACTGTTGTGTTACTTTGTTACTAGGCACTTATTGACTCTGATTACTGATCTTGTTACCCTGCTCTGTTTCCACTGCTCTGATGACACTGTTCATCTTTCATTTTGGACTCTTTGTATGGTAGGATTTAAACTCTAGACTATTTTGGATTCTTGCCTTGTTTTGCCTCTACTCGGTATTTCTAGTAAAGGTCTCTGAATCGGCTCTCTACAATCGCTTCTCATTTCTGCTAGTCATGGCAGAAAACTTCACCACCAGGGAGACTTAACTCGGTTGCTGCACCCCAAGAGACCCCTTCTGGCAATCAAGCTGACTCCCATTCATCCAGAACAAATACAGTGGTGATGCAGATGGCTGTCAAAGCTTACTTCTGCAATTCCTTGATGTATTCTACATATACCCCAGCCAACAGTACCTGCATTATGCTCTTCATGTCTCTGCTAACCAGTTGCAACTTCACCTGGGCTAGTGTTGTTTCGAATTGATAGAGAGAGGAAACCCTTGACTAAAGCCATTTTATGGAGGACTTTCACACTGTTTTTGACCACCATTGTGGTAGTCAAGGCAGTGGAGAGCTACTACTGCACATATCCACATATTGTGGACTATGCAGGTCTAGCCAACACATTGGTGCCTTAGATATAGATACAGTCCCATTATCTTCCTCACCTATCCTGATTCCCTCATGAGAACCCCATAGGTTGCCACCACCCTACCAGACTCCGAATTCCCCTGATGACACCTCGAGCCTGATGCTCTTGTTGCTGCTCCAGCAGGCTCCAGTTCCACCACATTGGTGGTCCCCAATACTCCTAACGCTGCCACAGCGGTTCTCCTGATCCTCAACACACTTGTGAACTTAAGACGAAACTGAAAGAACCAACTCGAATTAAAAAAATTATTAATTGTGACATCCCACCATGCAATTTTTTAGAAAATTTGTTTAACCCCTTACTGAAATTCCTTTTTATTCCACTCACATTTATCATGTCTCCAGTTGCATAATTAATAGTTTAATTAGGTTATCTTTATCTACTTTTAGGAAAAAATCAGATGAAATTTTTTTTTCATTTTGAAATATCCCTTAATTGTGTGAGCAGTATACTCACTCAAGCACCACTGTATAAAACAATGGGGAATGGGAATCCCTGTTTCTTAATACAATATCATATTCCTTGACCATTCTGGAAGGGCTTACCATGAACTGAGCATGGATGAGATGTTTTTTTTCCAAGTGTATTATAACTGTATTATAAATGTATTCTGAATTTGTTAGACATCATTTTGTATAAAAGCTTAGTGTGTTTAGTATGTAACTATAAATTATTTGACCCAACTCTGTTCTTGAGTGTATTTGTTAGTCTACTAGCTTGTATATATCAGTTTGCCTGGTTTGCCCAACACAACCTCACTTATATTTTAAAGCTCTTTTGACATTGTTCTTATTGGGAACAAAATGTGTTCACTTCTTACAAATGCTCACAGTTTGTAGGCCATTTCAGCAGCTAAAATATTCCAGTAAAAATATACACACACACACACACACACACACACACACACACACACACACATATTAATATATATATATATATATAATGCACGATGGCTCAGTGGGTAGCACCGCTGCCTCACAGCAAGATGGTCCCGGTCTTCAGTCTGAGTACTCTGGTTTTGTCCCACGGTCCAAAATATGCATGATTGCTTAATTGGTGTCTCTAAAGTGGCCCTCAGTGTGTGGCTGTGTGCAAGACTGTGGGCCCTATGGTGCATTGGAGCCCCATATAGGGTTGTTCCTGCCCTTGTGTCAGAGTTGGCTGGTGCGTGACCCCGTGTGGATTAAGCGGAAGACAATAGATAGATGGATGAATAATATGGGATTGTGTTCCTAAATATAATTTCTCAGTAACTCTAGTCAGGCCTGGCTTATTTCATCTAAAGTTTTGTTATTCTATTTGTGTACTGAGAATGTATAAGCTGTTTATCCCATCTAGCTTTGTACTGTAAGTGGTCCTCCAACATATATAATCATGATAGGCTTAATACCACTGCCTATAGACTGCTTTAGAAACACAGTTTTAATTGGAGTGTGTAATTGGTGGAATTTTCTTTCAGTTGCAATGGAAGCACTTTACCTTCATTGTGTGTTCCCTGTGAATGTTAAGTGAGTCATAGCTTCTATAGTAAAATGAGCCATTTTATGGGATATGGATTTCCTTTAGAACGTTACTTACTTACAGGTCATGGAGTCAATAGTGTTGATTTTGTAGGCTCATGCTCTGTAAGTGCACCAGATGGGGCCATGTGGAGTAATAATTTAACTGACCTGTTTTACACTAAATCTCTCAAGGGTCCTTTCAGAGTCTGTTAAAAAACAAAGGTGGGCAGTTATGCATCACTTATATTGTGTGTTTAGGTTACTTTTTGAAGTAATGGCAGAAATGTTAAGGTATCACAATAACAGTTTATGCAATAAGCTTGTAACCACTGAATTGAGATGCCTCTAGACAGTACTTATCAGCTAATGAGACTGAAGTCTTACATGACATATTTCTGTAACCAATCATATGTCTATTTGTTAAAGGTTGGTAATGGCTGAGATGGTGGTTATGACAGTAATGCCTAGTTTGTCCCCATATTGGTAATTTTAAGCATAACTGAAACAACATCAACTAGTTTATTTTACTTAATATGTATGTGCCAACAGCACTACATAACTATTCATATAAATTGTGCTTGCATAAAATTGTATAGCGTTTTTGTATTGAAGGCTGTTTGAAAAACAGTGTGATTGTGGGTGTGAGCTTGTGGTGTATCTTTATATTTTGTGTCACTGTTTATAGCAGTCATCCATATGTTATATATATTGTATATTCTGGTGTGGGTTGGTTATGTAATAGCCTCTCGTATGCTCTCTATTCTGAGCAGTCTATGACATTGTCTGCCAGGCAGGCACACAGAACAGAGAGGTCTGCGATAAAAAATGAAACGGGGTTTGTATGAATGATGTATGTATGGGAGTGTGTATTTTTATCAGTCAGCTCAGTAGAAGTTGTATGTATGTATGTGTGGATAAAACAAGTGGCATTGTGAGTGTGTACAGTCTATTGTTCCCGTTAAATTGTTATGGGGGTCTCTAGGAAGCACATTATTGACTGATGGTGGGAGGGGGGTTAGGGATAGCTGTGTCTCTCGCGTGTCTCTACAGCCCTGCAGCCAAGACTCCCTACTTTGCCCTCTGCTGTGTCGGTGCAGGGTGCCACCTACAGCCCCCCAGGCAGGTAACAGCAGGATAGTATAACAGGTCACGGTGAACAATAAATGGCCAAGCCGCCTGCCTCTGAATGGGTGTATCCTCCTGAGTGTGTGAGTGTGTTTGTGGGTTACTGAGGCTCTCACCTGTACCTGTCATATATCCTCTCCTTGTCTGCTATGTTTGCACTGTCTGCCTGCTTCCTTCCCATGCCCTCCCAAAACCTCTCTCTATACACTCTCACTTACACATACAGTCACGCACACTCCACCCGTTGGTTGCTATGCCAACAGCCTACTTTTGAGCTGGGTGTGATGAGATGAACAGAAGTGTTCTAGGGAACTTGAATTCATTCTGCCCCCTACTGATGACTCTTCATGCCCCTGACATAACTCAGCTCAATGTAGGACTCATTAATGGATATTCATACATTTTCACAACCTATTCTCAGTCTGCCAGATCTTTACTGCAGTTTTATGAATAATAACTGCATTAGTATACTGAGAATAGAAAGCAAGCCTTAGAGAAGTCGTTGGTTTCCATTATTACTCTATTTAATGCAAATTCCATAAGGCATAATAATTTCAACAATTATTACTTTTACTACGATATCCCTAATGTCTCTAATGCCATAAGAATGGTCCATAGCCTTCCATCATAAAAACTTCATAATTTTTAATTATTTTACTTCCACAGTCTTGAATAAAAACTAAACATTTGCCGGATGAGCAAAATAAACGACAGTGGTAGTTATGTAATTTAACATAGCAAAACAGTAACAATAGAGAATTGTTCTTTTATATTCATGCTTTGAAGATTTGTCATCTCCTAATCAATATGAACGAAAGGAACAACACATAATGTGTTCCAGTGAAATGCAAAGCAAGAAACTTGTGTTCTCACTAACACCTTTACCCAGAACAACTGATACAGTTTTACTTGGAGCAAGCAATGAGGGTTAAACGTATTGCTGAAGGGTCAAATATTGCCAGCTTGTGCTGTGGCAGGAACCCTGGACCTTCCTACCTCCCTTTACTGCTCACTTTTATGAGCAGTCATAATAACCGAATTTTCCTGAAAATATCATAAAATATCATAAATATATTATTATTCATATGAAAAATACTCAACACTCATTTTTATTCAAGGGCAAACATTACATTCAGATCTGGCCATCACCATTGTCCCAAAATTAGCAAATCATAATTGAATAATTATATACACTCACACTTTTTGTGTGATCCTTAATAAACATGCATGTGGAAACTGAAAGAAATTTAGTTTGTGTTAATTTTACGTGCCATATTAATTATGCATTTAGGCCAGTACTCTTCCGTAGTGTACGAAGATTTATGCAAGGAACATGTACCTAAAAAAAAGGTGAATACACTTACAGCTCTCTGTGTTCTACTATTTCAAACAGAGTAACACTGTAAAAATAAATGAACCCAGCAAATAACCTAACCAATTATCTAATCTACCATATTGTGTGGTATCTAATTATACGATTAACCAATTGATTACTAATGAACATACTAAATATTACCTGCCATCTGTTGATTTTCTCTTCATCAATTTTCCCGGCCCTCACTACCAGTGTCGTGTCTGTCCTCGAGTCTGAATGTCTGTCTCTGTGTCTGCTTGTATAACTATGCTTGCTTTCTGTGTTTGTTGTAAAATTGTCTGCGTGTCTTCATTGGTTTCATAAATAAAATACTAAAAATCATGCTACACTGAAAGATTGACTTTGAGCATCCACACTGATTTCTGAAACATGGTGACAGACAGACAAGTTTATATGCTTCTGCTGTGAAATCAAACAAGTCCAGTGTGTACACAGCACCCGCAGTGCTCTGTGTCGAATTTAGGACCCTTCCTGCTCTCTTTAGACTGTTGGGGTCCATTTAGGGTAGAAAACATAATACCAGATTGCTGTAATATTCACTGGCTCTAATCGTTTAAATAGATGCAAGATCAGTTATGACTGATCAGATTTAGGTTTAAGATTTCTCTCCTCTTTTCTTCTCCCCCCACCATTCTAAAGATGTTGTCTTCTGACTATTACGCCTCACCTCGCCTCCCAGTCTGTGTGTCCAACTGTACTGTATATCTGTCCCTATTCTGTGTCCTTGCTGTGTTCAATCTGTTTACTGTCTCTCTGTTTTCTTTTATTCTCTCCACCTTCTAGATCTCTGACATCTTTACTCTGATTAAGGCTTGCTCTTCTTTGTCTCCTTTTCCAGTGCTCTCTAATCTGAGAAAAAAACTTTACCCTGGCCTTTCTTTCTATTTGTCAGACTAATTTCTAATGTATTCTCTTGCTCTCACTTTCTCCTCTTTTTTCCAGCATACACTCTTGCTTAGCTCTTTTGTTCTGTTTACTGTTTTTATGTTTTTCGTACTTACTTTATTGTTTATCTGATTGACAAGGTTAAGTGGTTCTTGTATTTTTCAGGCTTCTCTTGCTTGCCTTTCCAAGCTCTTGCCTCACTTTCCACCCTTGCAGCTCTGCTCCTCTGATAACTCTGCTACTGTAGTCAATGTTTTTCTCATGGTTTTGTTCAAATCTGTAGCCTCCTCTGTAACCATGCTAATGAAAAGCTTCCTCTTTTTCTCTGACACAGTGAACGTCCTCTCCCCTTTTTCATTTTCTTTCTCACTGTTTCTTTTTTCCGACTTTCTCCTGTCCTGTAGTTTCTCTCTGAACTGACCACTCTGTTGCTTGTGGTGTGTTTTTTTGTGATCTCTCTGTCTCAGTTTCCTCCTGTCTTTCTGTCTTTGTGTTATGTTATATGTATGTTGGACACTTCATTAATGTCTCACTGTACAAGCCTGTTTGTTGACTAGTCTCTGTTTTTTTTTGTTACTTTATCACCATACATGGTCTGTCTGTCTTGACATACATGGTCTGCCTTTGGATTGACTCTCTTGTGTACCTTACTGTTTAGTTCTTTACAGGGGTTGGCTCTGTTCACTAGTTCAAGACTTGACTAAGCCTGAACTGTATAATTGAATGTTTACCTGGGTTTAGCTATTGTCTGTAAGAAACAGACTGCTTTGCATTTATACAGCTGTTCTCTACCGTTCTAATGGATTAATTAACCTTTACCATGCGAAAGGTCTGCTCATGACTATGTGTCAGTGTACTTTGTTCCTACATTTATGTAAAGTCCTTAATTTTGGGTTATATTTGATATTGTGTTTGGCTGCTTCTTAGTATCTGTTTGTGGTTATGGTATTTCTTATTATAGTTAATTGCTTTATTATTTATATTTAATTAATTCATATTTGTAAGAAAGTATGGTTTTTGATACAGTTTTATGTGTTATTAATGCATGATATGTATTATTCGGATTGTTTTTATCTTTTGAAGTCTTAATTCCATGTGCTACTTATCTGTTTTCTGGTCTGTAATTATTTGCTCATATTTATTATTGTATGTTGTTGTGTTGAGCTTAAGAATTTTGGAAATTTCTATGTCACCAAACCCATTTTCTCTGAAATCTATGTGGTGACTGTTGACTACAGGGATTTCTGAAAAAAATGTGTTTTATCCATCCAGAGTCTAGAATTTGTATTTTCATTATTGCACTTTCTGATGAGAGTCAACACTGAGTTATTGTTGCGTAAAATATTATTGAGTTACTTGCATAATAAGGTCATCTTTCTAGTATGGAAGGTCACTCTCTCTGTCTGTTTCTTTCCTGTTCTATCTGTCTACATGTCTATCTGCAGTAGGAATATGGGGAATAAGCCAGGGAACAGTCCTAAGGGTCAGCCGCCAGATGCTGATGGACACTCTTCTGTCTCTGACCTTGCTAACTCACTCACCGGAGACATGGTTATGGTAATACTGTTTGAACGAAACTTGAAAATTACAGTACAAAATTCACAACATGTGTATGTGCTTCTATTTCTCTCTTTATTAAGACCATAAGGAAAATAAATTATGTTACTTTAAATAAATGTCTTATTTAAAACTAAAAATTCTGTAAATGTAAATGTTTTATAAGAGTCTGATTGATGCTTCATCAGAAGTCAATACCAGAATCAGATAACTAACCGAGCTTAAAGTCTTGAACATTCATGGTGTACTCCACTGGAAGTAGGTTTAGTGTTGAAATAAACATAAACAATACCTTAAACGTAAATATTTGTTGTCTGATCAAACTGAAAATTGCATCTGTCTCACCCCATACACTCATTACAGCAGACACAGCACAACATTTTCTCTTGCAGTTTTGCTGCTTGGTTTGCTTAAATACTGAATTCAACGAAGATAAATAAACAATATTGATAAACATTTCATAACCACAGTTAAATGAAAATTAGGGTAAGACGGGCTTCCAGTGGTAGTCTTACAACAATGTCCTGTGGTACAGGACAGCATTACTTAGCTACAGTAATACTGAGTTATGTCAATGAAAATTGTAGTGACAGTTATAGAAAGACAAGTGTGTGTAGTTTGTCTTGCTATACTTTTGAAGACCAAATGCTTCTATGATAATAGGAAAACCTGGAAATTTGACAGTTTTTCTGGTCCTCACTCCCTTAACCGTTCTTTACAAAATGGCAACTTTTATTTAAAAAAGAAACAAAAGAGACAAAAGACTTGCTTTAGTGTACAGAGGTCAAGGTTACGGTCAGGGGTATGTATGTAATTAGCTGCAGTAGTACTTCATACATCATGGAAAGTATTCACAAATATTGTGGGGACTTTTGAAAAGTCAAAAGAGTCAGAAACATAAAGTTTAGGTTTCAAAGGTTAACTGTAGGGTTAGTATGATCTAACTACAGTAATCAGTATGTCACTACCTACAGTGATAAAGAGACAAACTTGTCTTTCTGTGTGTGTCTGTCTGTGCAATTTTAGTTGTCTCCTGGCTCAGATGAAGATCATGAAGGTCCAGTCACTGAGAAGCTGGGCAGGATACAGTTCAGTGTCGGATACAGTTTTCAGGACTCTACTCTCACTGTCAAAATTCTGAAGGGTCAAGACTTACCTGCTAAAGATTTCTCTGGAACGTCAGACCCGTTTGTAAAAATATACTTGCTGCCTGACAAAAAGCATAAACTGGAGACCAAAGTTAAAAGGAAGAATCTTAATCCTCATTGGAATGAGACTTTTTTGTTTGAAGGTTTGTCAGTCTTTTATTATTTCTTATTAATGTTCATTAATAATAAGATCGTAAGATCAGCTCTTTTACAGTTAGGGTTTAAAATTAATGACACATCGGTTTAGTTTAGTCAGAAATGAACTGCATCTGTTACATAAAACAACCAATATCAATGATCCCCAAAGAAGTATCATATGGTATGTGTTGTTTTGCTTGTTATTCACAAAATAATGAGAGATGTTAATCTGGTGGATTAAATCTGCCTTTGACTGTAAGTGTTCATGCATGTGGTAAAATCCTATGAGGATGCAATGAAATATTAAATTCTAAACATTCTATTCCAGTTTAGTACTAGCAGTAAAATGTACTATTTCACAATTACATATTATTGTATAATACATACAAAAACAGAATTAACAATACAGAACAAAAACAGTGCTGAAATCTGGAGTGTTGCTAGAATGATGGTGAAAGCTAAATTAAGAGACGATTAACAAGTGACTTCTTAGTTGTCTGGAGTACTTCATTAAACATATTTAACGTGTTAGACCTTGACTGTGTCTGTAGATGTCATGTTAATTAATTTGGTCCTGTGTTCTACCAGGGTTCCCATATGAGAAGGTTAGAGAGCGCACACTGTACCTGCAGGTGCTGGATTATGATCGCTTCAGCAGAAATGACCCTATAGGAGAAGTCTCCATTCCATTAAACAAAGTGGAGCTGGGACAACACCAGAACATATGGAAAGACCTCAAACCATGCAGTGATGGAAGTGTAAGTGGCTTGACACTGCTCATGCTAAATCCTTTTTTGTAATCAACTGTTTTCTTTTATTTATTACAAGGCCATGTTAAAAACCTTCATTCACACAGCCCACAAATAAAGTAAGTTTAATTGCAACGGATATTGTTACCACTATGAACATGGCAATAAAAAGGCTTAATCTTTGACAATCAAATCAAAGTAAATTAGAAAAAAACAGCATTTGGTTTTAATTTATCTCGCCTGTCCTCATTCTTCTACATTTGCTATCTTTGTTGTTCTGAAGAAGGTCTTTTGTAGTACGCCTTCAATCACGATACCAGGCGCCATCAACCAATAACATTTGCTGAACCAGCACGTGCTTGCCCCCCAAACTGTCAAAACCATCCCCGTCATGACTTTTGAAAATTCTCGAGAGCAGAAAGCAACCAAAGGTAAGGTAGGTTGCGCATGAGGAAAACTAACACAAAGGAAAAACATATTCGAAAATGAAAATCCAACAGTGTGCACATATGTTAAAATATGTGCATGCAAATCTTCTTTCTGTGCTTGCAGGTTTCACATTTGTGTTTACGAAATGTTACAGGTTTATGTTTTTCACCCTGGGTTTTTGCATTCCCTAGTTGCAACAGTGATCTGATACCATAGTAGCAGGTCCTGTGTTTAATCTGTCTTTTCTGTGTGGAGTCTTCCCACATGGGTATAGTCTAGATGCTCCTGTTTCTTCCCATGGTACAAATACATGCTTTAGGTTAATTGATTATGCTAAATGTGTACTTATTGCGTGAGAGTATGTGCCCTTTGGTGTATTGGTGCTCAGAGAAATTCCTACCTTACACACTATGCCGCTGGATAGACACTGGCTCACTTGTGACCCTGTATAAAGATTAAATACAATTAATAAAATTTAATAATTGCTAAAACTAATACATGTATAAGTCTAAAATGCAAATTAGTCTGCAGTTACGAGAGAGATTATGGCTTACAGACCATTATCAGCTATGGCTAATTGAAAGAAAGCATGCTCACAACAAAAAAGTTGTAAATTCAGGGAATGGAATGAATTATATAATATCTTCAACAAGGAAATCCATCACAGTGTCTGGCAAAAGTTTCACAGTCACCTATGTCTAAAATGTGATGCATGTATAAACAAAATAAGAAGGTTATAAAATGAAAACATACTGGTAGCCCAAGGAAAACGTCAGCGCATCAGGATAGAAAACACAAAACAAAAAGAAAAAACCTAATGCCTTAAAAGACACAGCAAACCAAAATATAAGAAGTGGGTAGAAACTGGAGTCAGTTTATTATTAAACTAAGAAATGTATATATATATATATCATCAAGACATAAAGTGTGAATGATTGGAACATATTAATCTGCCACGGTGATGATGCTTAAACTTTATTGTGCCAGTGTAATGAAATTCCCTCACTCATTTATGATACTAAGTTATGTTAGAAATTCAGCAATAAAGATTGTAATCAGTGCCTGGAAAGTGAATGTACTGTATAGATGTGCAATGAATTTAATCTACTTTTGGGGCATAAATTGTATTGTGTCATATATGTGATTTGTGTATTTTCTATGACGTAAATTAAGTAAATCTGGATGAACATCCTGTATATGTATTTAATGTACACCTGAAAATAGAACAACCTGAGATATTTTGATTTATTGCACCAGTTCTTGTTAACATGGTTCTTGTGCCATTATATCACTGGTGTGATTATTTATGAGAAAAAAAAATTGTGTTTGACCTGCAGGGGAGTCGAGGAGATCTGTTATTGTCCCTGTGTTATAACCCTACTGCTAACACCATCACTGTCAATATTATAAAAGCACGCAACCTTAAAGCCATGGACATTGGAGGCACATCAGGTATGCACACCAGTGTGATTGTATATTAAAATTATCTATCAAAAGTAGTTTTTATAGCATTTGTGATTTCTTAGCCTCTAGTAGTTCATTGTAACTTCAGTTTATGTAATTCATACGAATTCACATTTTTTCATTAACTTAAGTCATTTCAAAGTTGTGTAGAAAAATGTAAAACTATTTTCTCAGTTAGATTTTCTATTTAATGTAGTTTGCGTTGGGAGCCTTACTTCTTAGATAAATAATGAAAATGATTGCACTTA
>JAUZST010057783.1:0-23701 GCA_034779995.1 Parotocinclus haroldoi | reverse complement strand
TATATATATATTATTTTATTTTTTTTAATTTTTAATTTATTTTTATTTTTTTTGGTGATTAAACACAGTGTAGCTTAATGCAACCTGTTTACTCACACTTTGTCAGATAAGAGCCAGGAGGGACTGGGAGCCAGTCCATTGCAACACAATATCTCTAGTTTGTACCTGTTCAGAAGCTATGTTTTTGTCTGCTTCAATAATAATAATAACAATAATAATAATAACAACAATAATAACTTTATTTAAGTAGTATGTACAAAAAAACATAAAGTGCTTACAACAATATAAACTATTCAGCCAAATAAAATCAGGTAATAAGAAAAGAACAAAACAATGACAAAACTGTTGGGTGCAAACTCGTTCATCATGAGACCATTTCTATGTGGACAAAATGCAAATCAATCAATGTTTTAAAGACTATGACATTTAACCTCGACAAATAAGGCATCTACTAATGCCATCACCTCTCGTGTCTTGTTAATCTACAGAATTACCACAGTCTGAATTACATGGAAATTTTTCTGATGTGCTACCTTAATGGGATCGTTGTGTCACTGTGGTCATAATGCATATGCAACCTATAATCACAGAGCAAACATTTGGTTAGACCACACCTGGAGAACACATACTTTGTTTTGAACACTGATGTTGGACAACTCAACGTGAACATTTTATCTCAAAGATGTGAGCTGGATTTACTTCTGCGCCAGCCAAATTCACAATCAAAGTTGGCAAACCATGTCTTTATGGTAATTTTTCAAATAATAAAATAAGTACACACATTCATAAGCAATGATTTGGGTTAAACCCAAAATCAATCATCTAAGCCACATTCCCAAACCCAAATCAATCTGAATTCTACAAATATGGTTATGTACATATGTCTGCAAAAATCTACAAACACCATCATCGCCGTTCAAATCTCGTTAATGTACAGAATAAATGCAGTCTGTACTATGTGGGAAATTCCTGATGATGTGATACCATAGTGAGGTCACACATGCGCGTCAGTGATACAGGAACTACGGGAAAATGCATAATCAACCTATAAGAAATCACATCGCTTGGTTCAACCACATCTGGAGAACACGTACGTTGTTTTTTACCACAAAATTGTTTAATCTGTCATGCGCACATCCCTACACCTTTGAAATGGTTGCATACTGAGAGGAAAGTTTCAAGACATTCACAAATGTCACAGATGGTTTACACTAGTAAAGGTTACATGCTATCTAGATGAGTAATATACTCTACAGGCCAGAAAAAAAAACAGATTAACAAAAAGCATGCAACATTCAAATAACAGTTTATAGTATTTACAGTCTGTGCAAATGTCTTACTATCCGCATACATATACACTAAACAACCAGACGTTTGTGGATTTTAAATATTACATTGAAAAATGTGAGTATTAGTTTATCCCTCCTTCATTGCTACACCAGTCTTTTGTCTTCTGAGAAGACTTTCCACTTTATTTTGGAATATGACTGTGATATCACGCACTTGTCAGACAGTGAGCTATGGTTCATGATGGCACTCCAGTTTAGAGGTGAACAGGAATTTACGGGCATAGCTCTGTGCAAGGTATCAAGTTCACCATCAAGGTCGGCAAGGCATTTCTTTATGAAGATAAAAGTCTGTTGTTGAGTTTATTGATGAGGTGGAACCTATCAGTGGGTAATTTTAAGAATCATTATTGCTGAGATGTTCAGTATAACTCATTCTACAGCTATGTTTTGTCTATGCAAAGTGTGAGAGTGACTGAAATAGCAGAGAGCACTACTTAGGACTGTCTATGTATTTTTAGCCATATAGTGTAAAACAAAGTTGGTTGGTCTAAATTTCAGTAAGTGAGCGATTGATGCTAATGCGTCTCCTGTTCAGGTTGTACATGTTTTTAAACTTGCCCTGGATTGCACATATTATAGTCTTCCTATATGTGCTGGACAAGACATAATACATAATAGGGTCCATACAGCTGTTGAGAGTAGACAGCAAAAGAGTCACCTCATTCCAGTTGTGCAACAGCTGCTTCTTCTCTAGCTCATGAATTATGCCCATCTGAGCCAGGACATATGGCACTCGCACCAAATGGTATGGCAAGAAGCACAATGTGAATATGACCGGCACTAAGAAAGTCTTCAGCACAAGGTGCTGCTTTCGAATTTGGGCATTCGGGTCACCTTTATTCATCTCCATGGTGCTTAGCTTCAGTGCAATCTTCACATAGAAAATAATGAAGACCACAGTTAAAGCACCAAAGATGCCTATAACAGCCAGGTTGATGCCACCAGCTAAGCGCCCTTGCTCATGGAAATGGAAGCAGATCTTGTCACATATGCTGTTCCGCTTGTTAGTGACAAAGAACAAGCAGGTTCCCAAAAAGAGGATGGTCCATACAGTGTAGCTGGCTATACGGCTCCATAGGATCTTCTGGATGCGAAAGACCCAGACCGGCTTGATGATTTTCAGGTAGCGGTCCAGACTAATCAGGCTGAGGAACGAAATGCTGGCATACATGTTAATGTAGAAGAAGACACCGATCACTTTGCACAAGAAGTACGGTCCCTGTCTGTTGTGGTAGTAGATGCGTGGCGGTAAGCACAGCACCAAGAGTGAGTCAGCCAGAGCCAGGTGCCGCATGTAGATGGCCATGGATGTATCGGCACGGCGGGAATAGAAAAAAACAAAAATGCTAATAGTGTTGCTAAGAAGTCCAAAACAGCAAATGATTGAGTAACTGATAGGTAGCAAAAGAGGAGATTTATCCTGGATGTTACAGGTATTGTTGCTCAAGTTGCTTTCCAGAGACATTGTGTCAGTAGAGCATAGCCCAGGGATCTCGTTCAGCACACACTCTCTGCTGTTTCTGAAGAGTAAAAAAAAGCACGTTTTATAGAGATGATAATATTATACAATGATACAGAGAATAAACTAGTTCAGAATTGTAGTTTATTGGTCTGTCCTAATAGATGTACACAATTTAACGTCTTGATCAAACACATATTTCACATTGACTTTAATTACATTGAATTACTGGGCTTGCATAGACAAAGCCAGCTCCACAAGGTATATATTATTAGGTATTTTATTATGTATATAGTATTAGGAATATATTTTCAGTGATTGAATCATAGGATCTTGCATGTGTAATTGTTCAAAAAGAGAAGAAAATAAAAAATGTAGCCAACATACTACAACAAGACAACAAAAGAAATCCCATATTCGAACTAAGAGCTATGTAAGTTTTGAAAATATCTCTTACCTTTGTGACCTACTTCCTTTACTGCTTTAATGAAATGAAAAGAAGGGTTGCGTCTGTACCTTACTTTACAGGGGAAGTCATCTCCACTAGTGTTGCGCTATGGTTTGTGGCAAACCATCTCATCCCCCAAAGTTCTGAGAAATGCTGATCATCTGAGATGGGGAAATGTAGCAGCACAAAACCAATGGCGTCTTCTATATGAAATGCAAAATGCCTTAATCCGTAATCTTACTTTAAAATGTAAATAGATTTCTTCGGTGCATTGTGTGCATGTATTTGAAAATCAGTAAAATAATTAAAAAGGCGAAACTTCCTGGTTTAGATTGAAGCCGTGATCCAGTGAATCAAATTATTCATTAATATTATTCAATTATTATTTTTTTGTTGCTATGTTTTCTTCTTATAGATTCTTATAGCAAATCATTAGAGCACTTTGAGAAATGTCTTGCAGAATCCCATCAAAACTCCTTTTCAAACTCTTTTTCCATCTTTATTTACACATATAAAAACTACAATTACATGGTTGGGGAAAGTTATCAGCCCCTCTGAAATAATGCAAAGTATAGTAAAGTAAATTCAGGCACATTTACAGCCATCAGTCTGTTTGTATATGTCTTTACCAGCATTGCACACCTAGAATCTTAGAACTGTTTTTCTCTCTTCTCTCTTCACGGATCTAAGGTCATGTCACTCAAGGACATTCATGTCCTCTTACCACAAATGCTTTGTTGATGCCAGAGGTCTGAATAGAATGGCCAGCCTGGTTTGAGCTGACAGAAAGGCAACAGTAACTCAAATAACCACTCTTTACAACCAAGGTACATAAAAGAGCATTTCTTAATAAAAGATAGAAAACTGTAAAAAGTTGCCTGGTGTGATGAGTCTTGATTTCTGCTGTGACATTCACAGGGATAGAACTTGGCATAAACATGTAAGCATGGATCCATTTTCTTGGCACAGTTTGGGCCCATTAATACCAACTGAGCAGTATTTAAAGCAGTGTTGTTGACCTTGTCCATCCCTTTATGAGCACAGTGTACCATCTTCTTCAATGTCACAAAGCTCAAATCATTTTAAACGATTTAAAAAAGTTTTCTTAAACATTACACTTAGTTCACTGAACTCAAATGGCCTCCACAGTTGCCAGATCCAATGGAGCACCTTTTGAATTTGGGAGAAAGACATTATATATTGTGCACCCATCAAATCTGCAGAAACTGTGTGATGCCATCATGTCAAGATAGACCAAAATCTCTGAAGAATGTTTCCAGGACCTTGTACAGTCAATGCCATGATCAATAAAGGCACACCTGTGGTCAAAAACACTTACAGTGTTAAAAATACACTATATACAGTACATACCTTTGCATTTTTCCCATAAACAGATTAGGCATGAAAGGGTCCAACAGGGTACTACCAAGGTGTACCTAATGAAGTGGCCAGTGAGTGCATATGCCAGCATGTATATGTTTTTCCATTATCATACAGCATTAATAATACAAGTTGTACTAATAAAAAATAATGAAAACCTCAATACAGAAACTGCATTTTGCACTTTAACTAATTTAATCGTTTTCCTAGCAGCTCTTAGGGCTGCAGTAGAAGTTGTTATTATGTGTATAATCTTTTATGCATAATTTTCAACCACCATATATGGCCTTTGTGTCTGGCTCTTGTTTCCTGCTGACAAAAATCAGTAATTAGAATCATCTGCTCCTTGTTACCTCTGTCAGGGAAATGCATTATATAGTCATGGGTTTTTTTAGTCTGGTCTTTGTCAGTGATTATTTTATCTCCATTGTGTGAACCTTAACCATGGACTTCCGTGATTTATACTTGATCTAATAACATTATCTTAGTACACACTCGTGCTTTGCATATCTCTTCTGTACCCACATACCTCTTTAGTTTCAAAGGCTAAATAACAAAACCTTTTTGGCAATTTCATTTTAGTTACCCTTTTGAGGTTCTGTGGCAACTTTTCGTCATTTGTGCACCTTTGATTTTGCCTATATGTAAAACCTTTTAAATGTTGAATGTCTGGTTTGATTTAACTGATTTTTATTTAGATCGACTATATCAACAAAATTAACCCCCAAAACACATTTTCCATTAGTACAAATAACCAAGATTGTTTTAAACCTTTAAAGAACGACATTATAAGCTATTTTTGCTGTTTACATAATACATTGTAGCATAAAACAATATGTTTTGATTACTTTTTGCTTGTAAAGCTAGGATTGATCCATCAGTATTCCAGTTATCAATTCAACAAACTTCACTTTAAGATGATGAGCTCAAGCAGTCCTTGTGTGATGGAAGTGGGGAATTTCCAGAGGAGAAGAGTAAGGTGAGTCCTTCTGCCCATTGGTTGTACCAGTTCTGTTTTCTTCTCAAAGACGGCCATCAAAAATCAACTGGCTAGCCATAGTCAAATAATTCTTTTCTACTCCAGCTATATACTGTAAGTACTTGTAATGATACACACAAGTGCCTCTTATAAACATTCTCATTTTTACACACAGCACACATCCACTTTTGTCCACAATAGTGTCTTTTCACTTCAGAAAATTCAAAACGTAAAAAACGTATATACAAATTTAGTAATTATAATGGTATTCTGATTCACAGCGAAACAGTCTAGTTGTCACAGCAAAAGCATAGTTTTAAAACACACACCAAACTGCAGGTTTAGGGAAAAATACAAAAACTAGCAACTAGTTGTATTTCCAGTACAGGAAGGCCGCCACTCCAATAAAAACAGCAACAATAGGAATCACATACCATTTTGCTTTCTGCAGTAGGTAGCGATTGAGTTTGAAAAAAGCAGTTTCTCTCATACACCTTGAAGTCCAAAGAATGATGTTCTTGGCTAATTCAGTACGGCCATGAGTCAATGAATTCACAATGACCATATATGCCAGTTGATGGAGGGCAACAATGTGTCCCCATTTGTCACAATTCTCACATAAGCCTGTGGCTACCGTTATAAATATATCCTGCATGCAAAGTTCATCCAGGCCATTAAGACTGTGCAATATGTCTTGAGGGATTTCCAAGTCCACATGCAAGAATAAATCCACCAGCGTTCTTATGTCTTTGTTATCTTCATTAAATTGTCCTCCAAGGTCCTCTACAGTAACCTGTAGGTTTGGGTGCTCTTCAGTAATTTTTGCCAAAACAAATGTTCTAACGACTTTTGCCCAAAAGTTATGCATTTCATCATTTTCAGCACTTTCTTCTGTTTTTTCCCTGTTGCCCATAATCGTAGCTCTGCTGGAACCTGCTCAAGATCTGCTCACTCAAGATTATCTCCACAGATAATATTTACTGAACTGTTTGCCAGTGATGTGACCTTTTATGAGCTGACAGTATCGTCTTTGTTCACAGTTGAAAGTAAAAGTAACATTTGTAACAATATGTCTTGTGGAAACAAACCAAACTAGACTGACAGGATAGTACTTCATAAAATAAATTCCATACAAGCATATGCAGATGTCTATTGTTTTTTGCTAAATAAATTTCAAAATTACATTATGTGATTTATATTATCAGTTGATTATTGATGAAAGTGCCCAAACATTTGCACTTGTGGGTTTTGACTCATAACAACCAATACATATTGTTGCATTAAATATGCTAAATTAAACTATGCCATACATAAGCAGTGTAGTGTGTTTTTGTATGCCAGTAATGCATTCCTGTGGTGTTTTATGTGTTTATGTACTGTCTTTTTGTATGTTAGATTTACATAAATTAGGCTTTGTTTCTGTTAGTGTGGCCATGGTGGGCTGTGCTGCATCTCAGTAGCTTTCCAATCACACTGGCTGGTATACCAGAATTTGTCCTTTGTGGCTATATCAAAGACTGCACTATGAGCAAAGTTTCTGCCTCTGCTTTGACATATTTGTCCACCCTGAAGTTGCAACATTTAAAACCGCACAGGTTGTTCGTGTATGAAAACCATATCCATGATACTAACAAGGAACCTTTTTTGTAATGTTATTGCTTCCAGAGGCAATTGTGGTACATGGAAGTAAGAACTGTACCTGGTAGTAAGGACATATATGGTTATTATATTATATACACTTCAGCATTTAGCCGTTTCATACTGTGAATTTCTGAGGCTTACAGCAGTAGTGAGATACAATGATGGGTCAAGGTTTATGGACTAATAATCAGATGGTTATGAAGTCAAATACTGGCTCCACCAAGCTGAGTGAGGCCCTTGACCAACAACTGCTCAATTGCACTAAAAAGGGCATCTGCTAAATGCTGCAAATGTAAGACAGGCTTTTGTTAACAACAGTTATCAACAGAGACATTTACAACAGAAGAACACTGAGCAGGCTGCAGATATCCAGGAAGTGGAAAATACAACTCAAATATTGAAGCAGCAGCATAGATGTCAGCAAAATATAGCAAATGCACCAGCTGTAGCCTGAATATGCTGAGCATCGTGGTTCACCTCCTTATCTAGCAGCATGTAACTGAAAATGCAAGAACAGTGAAACTTCTGCAACCCACACAGAAGAATGCCCCCAGATGTCAAGTACAAACATCCAAAACACATAGTAACCAATATTTAAAACCATTTGGGGTCAAGCACCTTTGAGTCACTTTTGAATCTGAAATGTCTACAATTTGGGCGAAAAAACAGAAAGTGCTAAGAATTACATTTTAAAATCTACTTTTAATTGCAATCATAATACAATACAATCGTAATACATAACACATTTTTTTCCTGATGTATTGCAATATATTAATGTTTTATAAAATGTATAGCATTGGCTATAAAACAGTTAACTACTGAAGTATTAAAGAACTATTAAAAGGTTTTTGTGCTGTGCTGTTGCCTGAAGGTTGTTGTTCTAATAAGTTGATTCACCAGAACAGCTTTAATCTTTTACTAAAATTTGATATTTCAAGCCGAAATTCTTCCAGTTATTTGAAGGAAGAAGGATAAAGAAGACTCAATTCATAATCTGAATTCTTAAATTTACAAGATTTAGCAGATGCAGTGACCTAGAGTGGATGCAATCCACATAATGGGGGAATAATTAGACCTAACCATTTCGTGACTGATGAGCAGCAATATCTTTTTTCTGATTTCCTCGGAAATCTGATATTTTCATGCCATGCTACAAATCCACAAATGTGTTGTGAAGCTCAGCTATTGATAGACGCATGTCTTTACATTTTTACCATTTAGCAGACTTAAAATTCATTGAGTCCTACAATCTAAGCAATTGTGGGTCTTGCTCAGGTGTACTCCATCTGGGGTAGCATGGCAGAGGTGGACTTGAACCCTTGACCTTCTGGTCCTTAGTACAGTATCTTAACCACTAGACCACCACAACCCCAAAATATAAGGCAATACATGTTGCCCACTGAATTCAGGTTCGGCACACATAATTCATCCGAGTGGAAGGACGTGCTTATCTTCATTATCTTATTAGTAGCACAGCACCCCCAGATAACAAATGAGTGATGGTCCAAATGTGGCCCACATGCCACTGTGGAATGACGGCGATCTGGGTGCCGCAACTGAGTCATAATTAAACACAAATTTACCCAGAACGCAGAGTTAACTAGTTATATAATAACTTTTGACATATAAAATAACTATATCAATTATTAACCTTTAAACTTACTATAAGTCAGATATATGTATTGCTTTGTGATATATGATACGTTTACAAACTCTAAATATATGCGAAATGATAAATGATATCAGGTCATAAAATGAAAAGACAATATTTCAGCAATGGTAAACCACTCAACTATTTATTTTAGTCAGCACAATTTTTTCTTTTTAACCACAAAAGGTCTTAAACAATATGGTGAGTGTTTATGCGAAGACAACAAATTACTTAATTTGGAATAATGTGTATGCACATACACTGATTTGCCATACCACTTGTTTATATTGCCACAACATGCTTGTTTATACACTCTTGTCCATTTTCTCAGCTCTACTTACCATATAGAAGCACTTTGTAGTGCTATTATACTATACTATTTATTATAGTATATATAACATTATATTATACTGTACATTATTACAGACTGTAGTTTGTCTGTTTCTCTAAATACTTTGTTCTCTAATGGTCAGGACCCCCACAGGAACTGCCACAGATCAGGCACTATGTGGGTGGTGGATCATTCTCAGCACTGCAGTGACACGGATGTGTTAATGTGTGTTCAGCTGGTATGAGCGAATCGGACACAACAGTGCTGCTGGAGATTTTTACACACCTCACTGTCACTGCTGGAAGAAAAAAAATAGTCCACCAACTAATAATATCCAGCCAGCAGCAGCATAGTGTACAACCACAGCTACTGTATCTGACTTTACATCAACAAGGTGGAACAATATGGTAGATTTGTCTAATAAGAATTCACAGTAAGTGAACATAGTGTTTAAAACATCCAGTAGCACTGCTACTCTAATCCACTCATACCAGCACAACCTACATTAACACCCCTAGCACATCCATGTCACTGCAGTGCTGAGAATGATCCACCACTCACATAGTGCCTGATCTGTGGGAGTTCTTGTGGGGGTAAAGATAGACTTCAGTCTGTAATAGTGGAACTACAATGTGCTTCTGTAGGGTACGTGGAGCTGATTAAAGGACCATAAATGTATAAACAAGGAGCAGATTTCATTTGAAACAAACTCTCATAAATGCCTTTATTGCTTAGTGTTGTGTGTAGCTGTCCAGCTCTGTGGCCTCCTTCCTGGTCACCAATGAGCTATTTCATGGTCAGTGGCCCCTGATGTCTGCCTGTTTCGACGGACAGCATCTTAAAAACAAATGAATACCACAAATATAATAAACTCTGAACTCAAATCCCTTTTAGCATTGTGAATTAAATTTCCCACAGAGAAACATGCGGAATGGCTCCATTGCCTTACACCACACTCCACACTAAAACTTTGGTTTTCTCACACAGACAAAAACGAAGAAAAGCCATCACTTTCGTGTCAATTTTCATGTATTGGACATTTAACAAGCTATTTTCTTACATTATCAAGCAATTTCTTGTATATCTCTTTTTGCTTGTCACTACGTTTAGAGTAATTCATGCTAGCTATGCTACCTGTGGGGTCAAGTCCACTTCTCCAAGTCTGCAAAATAGAAATGACGCCCATAAATAGGACATAAATAGCTTTCAGTACATAGTAAACAATGCAATTACATAAGGAAGTAAATCCATTGAATTTAAATGGGAGAACTCCATACAAACATGCATTTCTGTGCGTTTGTG
Source organism: Parotocinclus haroldoi (assembly GCA_034779995.1). Taxonomy (NCBI): domain Eukaryota; kingdom Metazoa; phylum Chordata; class Actinopteri; order Siluriformes; family Loricariidae; genus Parotocinclus; species Parotocinclus haroldoi. The sequence goes on along the minus strand of JAUZST010057783.1, from coordinate 13,161 downwards.
TCTGAGGTCCGCTAGTTTAGCGGAACTTTGTCCCAATTAAAACGCGACACTAAGCTAGTACATCTAGCTGCCTAGCGAGTAATACATAAACATTCGATTTGAAAGCGCAGATTTTAGGATACAGGGCTTCATTGTTACCTTTAGTACAGCCAGTCGCCCAAGTCCACTTCTCCCAGTGGCTTCTATTACCCGCCCTTTTAAACCTACCAGCAGAAGTTCGCTATGGTGCCATCTTAATTACCGCCCGCCATTTATGCACGATCACATATGATGTTACACCTGCTTTATACAGAACTCTACAATTCTGTTTTCTGTTTGCGCTCAGCTGATGTAATTCCTTTTAGCTCTCACTTACCTTCTAGATTCTAGGTTATTATTATAGTGACGTTGGGAGCCGGAGCCCAGCCCAGCCCAACTTGCCAATATGTATCCTAAATATACGTGATATGTATGGCTTGTGGAACGAGCTCGAAAGAACCCGACTAATGACATTGAACCTACGTCTGGCCCAAGTAATGCATGCCATAACCCAAGTCAAACTGGCTTAGGACATTTAGGCCCACGTCTGGTCAACACAACGCATGCCATATCCCAAGACAAGCTCAGCTCATGACACGTCTGGCCCACAAAATACTTGCCATAACCCAAGTCAAGCCTGGCGTACTACATTTAGCCCATGTTTGGCCCACTTAAGAGTTGCCATAACCCAGGTTAAACCCGTCTTGTAACTTCTGGCCCATATTTGGCCCACACAGCACTTGCCAGTGCCATAACTGAGCCTTAAGTGCTGTAAGTGCCACAAATTCGGGTCTAATGTGTTTGCTATCTGGGCCAGAGGCTGCACTGTTATATGTGTGATAAAAGTAGCTGTAATAAACAGCTAATGTATCTAGAGAAGTAAAATATTTAGGTTAATGTGTTGAATTTGACTTAATAATAACAGCTGCTCTATTGCAGTACGGACGTTATGTGGCGCATAGATGTATTAGTGAATACTGTACTGTATACTTACTGCAAGCTGGTGTTTAGGTGCACTGCGGATATGTTATCAGTAGATGGCAGTAAATCTTAATCTTAAACCATTAATCGAGCTGGTTACCAAATTGGAAAAACAATTTATCATGGCACCAGGGGGCGAGCATGTGATTCTAGGTTCTATCTGTCATGAGTATTTATTCTACGCACCCTATTGTTTTAGATCGAGTGAACAATAAAAATAATTTGGTCTGCACATCCCCCAGACCCAGTCCCCACCCCATGGACTGCTGAGACAAAACAGCCTCAATCTAATGGGTCCTGTGTCTTTCGTGGGGTCGTCTTATAGCATGTCTGAAACAGTTCTGGACAGAGCCAACCTGGGGGAATTCTTGTGAGAGGCTTAAAAGTATGACCCCAAAATAAACACACTAAATTGAACGAGTAGCTCTTTGATCCTGCACAAAATCTGTATATGATAAGCGTCTTAAATCTGGAATCAATAAAAGTCAACTGCAATCAATCCAAACAGTCAGCTTCCTACAGTTGGATAAATGTTGTGAAGGAAGTCAAAGGATGACTTTGACCAACAATCCAGTGTCTGTCAGCTGTTAGGTAGGGTGAGATATGTTCACAATCATGTAGTGGAAATTATTATATCCGATGTTTGCTTGGTGTGATCATATGATGTCCAACAAATGTGAGACATGAAGTCCTCAGATCTGGCCAGGTCAAGATAAGATTTTTCATATATTCATATTTCAGAAGCAAATCCTATCTTAATGTCGGAATTTTACTATAGGTTATATTATCGTATCTAAAGTTATTAAATCAAAATTAAAACTGTGGCAATGGCAATCCCTGAGGCACACACCGGTAGTTATTTATAGCTATTGGCTATTTTCACTAAGCAGAAACAATGCCATTTGTATACAGCACTGCGGTTATCATAATTTGTCAGTTTTAAAGTTGTGTATGGCAAGAATCAATCCCAGGGTGGAGCAGCCTGGGTCATTTCTGCATGTCCTCCCCATGTCTGTGTGGATTTACTCCGGATACTTCGTTTTCCTCCCACCAAAGACTTGCATGTTAGGGTTAACTAGTGTCTCTAAAGTGCCCCTTAGTGTGTTCCTAATTGGATGGATGGATGGATTAACCGTACAGTCACAGCATGACTGAAGTACAGATCCATGAAGTATTTCGGCAGGATAGTGGAGTAGTTTGCCATTACTTTCTCCCCATTTATCTGGGCTTGAGACCAGCGTGCAGCTGTTTCCAGTTACACGGCTGGGGTGTTTTGCATACACAAGTCAATGACAATTTAGAGACACCAATTAACTTAACATGCATGTCTTTGGAAGGAAACCAGAGTACCCAGAGTAAACCCACACAGACCGCAGACACCACACATAAAGGACCCAGGCTGCTCCACCCTGGGATTGAACCCGGGACCTTCTTGTTGTGAGGCAGCGGTGCTACCACTGTGCTGCCCGAAACTAATTATGGGACATTAAAAGGATTTTGGTGGTTTACGGCAGAGAACTGGGTTCATGTCCCACTGGTGCCTGCAGTGACCTGCAGTGGACTGTGGACTGTATACTGGCCACTTCCCCTCCCCACTAGCCTGACCAGGGTAAACAAGGATTAAAACAAGGGAAATAAAGCGGATTTTGGTGTACTTTAAGGAGTTTATCATAGTGTTCAGTACTGACTTTTTATTTGCATTTAGTACCCTTTGGAACACTATATTGCATGCAAGATCTTAACCCATAGACCCATAGTTTTTGATAACAGAATAAGAACTTCGTTTATTGACTTCGCTAATTTCGTTTATTGACTTGCGCTTCTTGACTTAGAAGCGAAATTGCTTGTTTTTTAACAGAACATTAACCTTCATCATCTATTTTAGAGGGAAGCGAAACACAGAAGCTGCTTTCCGCAGCTGCTTACCGCTTACACGAAGATCACGATGCTGGAGTTTCAGCAGCTGGATTCGCTGCCCTCGGCTTTGTCATCAATACGTAACGAATCGAAGCCGAAGCCAAACCCCCTACTCACAGAGATACACAAATACACTTACTGACACACACCCGCACGCACGAACATTTCGGCTTCTCATCCTTGGTTTCAACAATCAAGCCGAACTTTGGACTTCGTCTAGGAACTTTATCTTACAGCTATTGCTTCCTTCTCGCTCTTTTCCTTCGCGCCACTGATCCTCTTGCAGACCTTGAGCAAGGGCAGACCTTCTCCGCTTTCTCATCCCACATTCGAGCAAAATCCATCGCCAGAAAATGACACTAAAATCGAATAGAAACGAGCCGGCGGTGGTTTTGGAGCGGGTGAACAGCGCGCGCTCGGCCCTTTCAGATCTCTATCTGGAGCAGCTGCTGCAAAACAAACCCAAGGCGGAGAAGGTAAGATACTTCCGGAGAACATCACACTGCGCTTCTATAGCTGTTAAAGGAATAGACTTCATGTTTATTAGGGGAACAGCCTTAATATTTCGAAAATGATTCATCTTAGTAGGCTAAATGTTATAGTAAAATAACAGTCTTGATCACAACGTGAGGAGCTTGGAGGAATATGAACACATTTTCCGCATCTATGCACCTACAACATATGGCTATGCAAAACAAAACAGTACATCACGAGTCCGTCCGTTTTTCCCTTGATGTTACGTTTGTAATGTTTCTTTTCTTTGTATTGTCTATTTCTGGTCTATGTTTGATGATAACTGATCAGAGGATGGTGCGGTGTTTCACAGCAGCATCACTGCGCTTAGCTGCTCTGTGAAGATGCTGGTCCGGACTGGCGCGGTCCGGTTTGCCTTTGCTAACCTCATTCACTTTAACTTTACAAGCATGTCTTCAACTGACACCTTCAATAACTGACTTACTTTACTTTCAAACGTAGGATCCTTCCAAGTTATATCCTAGCACATTCTGATTTGGTTTATAAGGCGCAATCCTCAATCCTAGTTTGAAACGGAGCAAGCAAATGTTGGCTTACTGTTATAATTTTTTTGCTTTAAAAACCTGCAACTGTGCATCAAATTCATTACTGTAAGCAGAACCCACAGGTTTACATGTCGAGCTCTTTGTTTCTTTAAGGAAAATAAACTGTGAAAGATTATTTAAGGGCTAAAACCACCGACTTTTCACATTTCTAATAGGTAATGATATCACCTTAAACACCCACTTCCTCCGCCCTCTTAATCCAATTCAGGGTCACAGCAGCACAGGGTGCAAGATGGGAATCACCACTGCAGTGAACTCCACCCGGTCACATGCCACAGTAATAACCTAGCAAGCTTTTAAAACAAAGATGGGAGATATGCCCACATTAAGGGCTCCTACGTTCATATTAAGGGTTAAGCATATATTCAGGGACACATTAAGAGAAATTAATTTGTACCTTTAAGAACTGAAATGATCATCATACAAGCACTAGTCGCACCAAAGGTACGTTTGCCTTCCAAGTTGCTCTTGTTAGGTACTAATTTTGGTTGATAGTTCCAGATAACCACTTGCCATGTAAATCTTGTATGTTTCAGTGGCATTTATGTGGTAAATAATTAAAAAAAAGTGTAAAATCTTAAATACTGAAAAAAACTGAACCTCTTAACTTTATTCACTATGAGTTCACTTGATCAGTATAAAACAGATCTCAGATCGGCAGTCGTAATTTGCATCTGTTATTTGAGTCATGTACTTTAATCAGATGTGATTAATAGCTCATCTACACACTGTATTCAAACAACCACGAGTCTACCCTTTAACTGGGCAACTGAGACATGTTCTTAAGTTCTCAATGTAAGACTCTGTAATGTAATCAGAGGCACAGTGTTCCACAGAGAGCTACGTCATACACAGCGTCCCTGTCTTCCCTTATCTCCTGGTTAAATGACTAAATGCCAGAGTTGGTTGGACCTGGGTGATTACGTTTGTGCTGTTTAGGCTATGAAGCCTTTTGCTGGGGGATGGGTTAATGAAATGAGGCCCTATTGTTTAATATGGGTGGTTTTCAAAGCCACTCATGTACTGACAATAGCTTGGATGTCCCAAAGGATAGGATTAGAAACTGGAGAAGCAGTTAGTTCACACCTTACTAAGTGGATTTTTGCTGATACACAGTTACAGCAAATTCTGCAAGCTGCTTTTAAGTGAAATCACCTGGTGTCCAGGACAAAAGTTATGGACCATGCTCAAGTCATATTAATAAATTAATATTTAATTACTGTTCTTGGTTCATGCACCCCTGTCTAACGCTTAACAAAGTTTTAGAACACTGTTGTTGATTAAATGATTAAATAATTGTAGTAGTTAGTTTAATAATAGTAGTAACAGTTTAATTAGTTAGTCGGTGTCTCTATGATATGCTGTTCCTTGTTTCTTCCAAATGTACGTGTCGCTGACCAATTTGACAATAATTCTAAAACAAACGTAATTCTATGAAACATCATACATAAACCATTCTGTGTCAGTATGTGTCTGTAGGTTTTGTAGGTTAATGTGGTAGTGTGTTGGTATTTAAAGACGTGTGCTTTCTGTATGTTTCTAATTCTTGCAAACATGATACTGAGTCGCTAAATCACTTTCTGATGCTGCTGAGCTTCTTGAATCAGGTAGTTAAGGCACCATGATCTGTACTGGCTTGATAACTGTATAATCTAAATTAAATTTTCTATTAATTTTTCAAATTAAAGTTTACACTGTCTGAGGAAACAGAAACATGTCAGATGCATTACATTAGAAGTTAATCACTTGTTCATACGGTTTCACTTGTAATTCAGGTTTGTAATTATGTGTTGGGCGACTCGTGGGTAGCAGCATCACCTCAATGCAGAAGGTTCTTGAATTGATCCCCTGGTGGAGCATCAGGGTCATTTCTGTGTGTGTATGTCCTCCCTGCGTCTGCGTCGGTTTACTCCATGTACTCCGGTTTCCTCCCACAGTCCACATACATGCATTCGATTAACTTACTACTCTAGATTGGCCCTGAGTGCATGTGTCATATATGACTAGCTTTGAAGTATAAACAAACAAAATAATTTCTCTGTGTTCACCAGGCTTTTGTCTGTATTTTACCTGGTTAGTCTCTTGCACTCCAAATCTGTTGGCCAGTTTAATCACTGTTTACTTGTTACATTTGACTAAGTAGTGCTTGGATAGTTATCGTGTGTGATAATGGGTGGTCGTTTAAAGTAAAAATTCAGGGAATAAAGGAAATGTATTACAATACCAGAAATAAAGAGATTTTTTTTTCAGCTCAGCTCCGTTTACTACAATGGAATATATTTATCTTAGATATTAAATCCAGCTTGCTGTGGTGACACCAGTTAGGTTGAAAAATATACAACCTAAGTTTATTTCAGTCTGGAGTCCAGAAGTGGATATCAGAGTGAAATAAACCGGGTTGTTTTTTGATCAGCTACTTTTAGAGTGCAGCCCAAGGAAGTTTACAATTATGCAAAATGTTGCAGTGTGTAAAGATGCTCACTTGGGTTACTGCATGACTGCATTCACTCTGTGGGGTGGGTTTAATGTGGACTGCAGCGGAACACACTGTTCTTTTCTGCATTTACTCTACAGTGTGTGATATGCTGTAGATTAGATTGGACTACTACAGGTTTTAAATCCTGCAAATATGCTATCAAATGTTCCTTTCATTTATTTTTCACCAGCCCCAAAGTAAGCTGTCTTCAATAAAGCTTTAATCAAAAACAGTGCTGAAATTAAAAAAAAGTCTTTAGACTGAGAAAGTCACTGTTTGAGAATGAGACAAAACAATACACTTTGCAGCCTATAAAATTAATTGCCGTATTGATTTTAAATCTGAAATTATACAAAACATAATTCAGCATAATTTTTCTACCGGGTCAGCGTTTGTGCCATGTCAGTTTCCTTCGTCAGTGCCTGTACTAAACCTGTTAATCTGTGATGACCCTATATCTTTCAAACGTAATCATACAAAATTATAATCTGCTTATGAGGACAAATGCTGACAGATTCATGGTTTTTTTTTTTTTGTTTGCTTCAGTTAATCGTTGCTGCTACTGCTGCTAATCCACTCATATGAGAGCCTAAGGAAGCCAGGAGTGCTATTTATAGACATGGCCTTGCTTATCTGCTACTCAATGTCTCATCTGTGCAGCAGAAGTAGGGAAATCTGGGAAACAGCTTGAAGCCAGTTGCATAACACCTACTGTGGCCCCGTACTCTTGCCAAACTATCAGTGCCTCATGTGAACCAATTCTTTGTAGATAGTAGAATAGACTGTAAAAACCTACTGTACAGGTACAGTTTCGGTATCCAGTTATATATGCCCGTTTTTCCTATATTTGCTCTCAATTAACTTGGTTATGGTTGTATTTCATGGCATTCAGTAAAGGGCTGGACAGACGTTACTGTTGGAGTGCCAGAGGACATTTTGACCACCTCCCTCAGACATGGCCAGTCATGAGACCCTTACCATGACCCTTTGCTCTTAAGTGCTTATTGTTGCAGGGCACATTTGGGGGGTGTTTGATTTACATTGCTGTTCATGATCTTCCAGAATATCTTGATTTGTTAGATTTAAAGATTAGCCCTGATCTTAAGAGATGAACCCAGATAGAGAACCTCTATAACCTGCATATTTAGTCTCACACTAAATTCAGTCTGACTGGGAAATATTTTTCCTAATGCTCTTATTTATTAGCTCAGGAGTAAAAGTAGAAACGTAGCCACAATATTAGGTACAAGTGTACACCATTCAATGACCTGTGAAACAAATTGTTGACCGAAATGGTCGTTAATTACTGCATAAACAGCCTACGTGACCACACACGTGACCTATTTATGCAGTGACCCAACGACACACTGTGGAAGCAAAATTTAAATGTGCATGATGAAATATAAACAGAAATAAACACTCCCCACTGGCTGAACACAACCAAAAAGTTCACTTAAAGAAACCCTCATTTCCAGAACAGACGATGCAGTGTCACCTATTAAACCACTTTAGACCATTAACTAGGAAATCCAGCATGGCACTACTAGTTGGAAGACACAATGACTGGTCAAATGACTGGTGTTTGGCACGTCTAGGTGTAAATACACTGCTCACAAAAATGAGGGGATATTTGATTATCATTTTTGTGAGCAGTGTAGGTGAAGCCAGCATAGTGCTTATAGTGTTAAGGGTGCAACTTAAGAGTGCAAACTTATTCATTCCATGTCTCTTGAAAAGAGTGTCTGTTCACAACACAGAATGCAACGTAATTCCTACATATATATGTAATTCATATAAATAAATTAATTTTCAATTTACATTTAAATAAATAAATAAAAGCATAAATTTACATTTGAAAAAAGACTACACTGATTACAACGTCCTGTTAATGATGTACAAAACAATATCCAGCATCTTACTGCTCTCCTAATGCAATATAGCCTCATCTTAAGATTCAATATAAAACAACTGTCATATGATTTGCACAGTAATGAAAGCGTGGGCTGTAAAATATACTTTTACACTGCAGTTGTTTTGATATGAACCCAGTTAGGTAGTTAGAATATTTGCTCCAATTAAAAACTAAAACTCTGCAGCCTCGTAAGCTTTAGAAACATTTATATGACATATGTAGACTAGAACCTAATTAATAGTACATTCACACATTCATTTGAAAGACAATAGCACATACAACTGGGGCTGTCTGTCACCCTTTAGTTTGTCTCTATTGATGTGTAAATCACAGCATGGCCAGACATACTGCTTTCATCCACCCGTCCACACTACCCTGATTTTTAAAGTATTATACTTGTTTTGTGTAATAATCACCTAAACCCTATTTTGTTTGTTTTTACAAGTAGCATTTTATATACATTTCCTATGCTCAAATATTTTATTTTGTATCTCGTATCCGTTTTTTTTATTTAGTTAAGTAAACATGGACTGTTTCTTCACATTAAGGTGCTGAATGAGAAACTCTGGCAGCGGTTGAGGTAGGGAGTCAAATAGCAGGAGTGATGAGCGCTGGGAAATTTAGTATAGAGAAAAGGCCAAGATTGCGAAAAGAATCATTTTTGGTTTTTACTTTTAGTACGCTATTCAATACATTACGTTAGATATTCAATACTTTATTATAAAATAAGCCTCAGTTCAATGGAAGTCTTTTAAACATGTTTAAGGTGCACTAAGCATTAATCTTATGTTCCTGGCTTTGGTTTTTTAATATAAAATTCCATTTTCCAATATCCAGTTGATACTGATATGATTATTCAATATTTCCAGTATTTCTTGTTGCTGCTACATTTGCTGAATCTTACAGTTGGAAATCATACAATAAGGTCTGATTATTGTCAGATTAAAGGCAAATTCAATTTAGATTTTTTTCTGCTGGGGGGAACTTGATCTAGTTATACCATATTTTTAGTATCCACAGTATTGCAAAACCCAGTATAGGCTACTGCGACACAGATTAATACCAGTAGATCTACCACTATATACTACCTACTTTATTTCCTTATATTTTCTACTTTATTTCCTTTATTTTCTTGCTTGTTTGCTTCTTGTGTTATCAGCATCTTGAGCATACAGACTGTCACAAGGCTGGCACAATACAAGGTGAGAAAAGGGGTGGGAAGATCAAGATCAAGGGACTGCGATAGCCTAGCAGTTAAGGTCCTAGACCCAGGAGTTGGTGGTCCAGGGTTCAAATCTCACCTCAACCTAACACAGTTGGGTCCTTAAGCAAGGTCATTAACCCACGATTGCTTGAATTGTAAGACTGTCCCTCTGGATAAGGGCCCACAATCTGCTAAATGCCATAAATATATTATAGCAGAACTACTTTAGGGAGAAGTTCTTTTCTAAACAAAAACACCAAAACATGTAATTTGACGTGGGTGGCCAAACGTTTGCGCAAGCCTGTAGTTGAATTACCCTAATCAAGATCAAATGAATCATGAAATAATCATAAAATAAGAAATGTTATGCACGCTTTGGTGATAAATGATTTGTGGCAAGTCTCTTATCCGACAATTGCTTGGACCTTGTAAGTGCCTTGTAAGACTGTATCAGTTGTAAGTTGCACTGGGTTTTTATTAATTGATTAATTATTTTGCATATCTGCTGATGGAAGTTATTCGAACACATCTTTGGAATGTGGGTGGAAAGCCACACATATATAGGAAGAACAAACTCCACACATGCGTCCATCTACACTGCCCACAAAAAAGATCCCCTATTTTTAAGAGCGGTATAGTTGAGTTTAGCTCACATCTGTGAATCTTGAACAGAGTCAATTCTTTTAATCTGAAGTCTGTGTACTCTGTACTCTGTGTAAAGTCTGTTTTAAATTGTCAAATTTGATATACATGGATACTTGGAGCTCTGGAGCAGATTGGTAGCCTCTACCAGTCTTGGAACTGTATATCAGCATGTGAGTCTGATAAGATAAAGGTGATTCCACGACTGGCTTTTCTTCTGCTGACACAGCACAGAGAAATGTCTGACGCTGTAAATGCTAGTAATGGTTCAGCTGTGATCGTTCAATGACCTGAAGGTAATGATCTATCCTGGAATATGAAAGAAAAATTATGTGGTATATTTTCACAATGACTCAAAGGGGTATTGAAACTAATGGTGCATAATAGCTTTGTCTGAATAAGACACTCCCTTTTTACAACAAAAAAAATCCCCTTTTTTGTGAGCAGTATAGCTTCTGAGCTGCTGTTAGTGTGTCTTTAAATTAAACCAATAACTAAAATGTAGATGTATTGCCTCCAAAAACAAATAGCAAATAAGTATATAATAATATCAGGCACTTGTAAATTGAAATTAATATTTCCTGATTTAGTAAAGATGCACATAAAGTTTGGCTACCAAATTATGTTGGAAGGGAAAAATACAGATTTTCGTATGCACAATCAAGGGTGCACAAACAAACTCCTAGGATGTGATTAAGGAAATGAGGGACAGGTGAGAGAAATCAAGACACTGATGCTAGTCACCGCCAGTGTGGGCTCAGTTGGGGATGTGTGAGAATTGCTGGGAATCAATTATAACATGGAAATTAATCTCAACTACTACGGGTACTCCGGTTTCCTCCCACAGCCCAAAGGCATGCCTTTTAGGTTAATTGGTGTCCCTAAAAGTGTGTGACTGTGTGTGCCCTTCGATGGATTGGCACCCCGTCTAGGGTAGTTCCTGCCCTTGTGACCCCATGTGGATTAAGCAGAAGACAATAAATGAATGAAGATTTATGCGTGCGTCTAGTCTAAAAAGTACAAATAAGATCTCACTCGAACTTGTATAAAAAAAAAAAACAAGCTTTCCAAATTTCACTGGTCAAATACATCTTTAGTAAAAGGAAAACTAAAATTGTTTTTCTTTGCCACCAGCGCCTTAATATGACAAAATATACACTCCTTATAAGACACCCCTTCTATTTATTGAGCTCATTTTATTCGGCACAACTCACTTCATAACACTTTCATAATAGAAATCAGACATTTCTGTATTCTCCATAGAGAAACAGTGGCAGTAGAATAGGCTGTAAACAGGACTTAGGTCACTTAGGTTTTCTGGTTCCAGCAATACAACAAACAAGCACATAGAGGTAAATTAAGCTAAATAAAGCACATAGAGTATTGGTTTCCCAACTTATCTAAACTCCATACTAATACCTATGTTTGGATGTAATTTTTGGGTGCCCACAGATGTTTGTCTATATAGTATATGTCAAACATGGTTATGTATATCTTACTAATAAATGTCTAACTCTTATACTTGACTTGGTGGTAAAAAGTGAATTTAGTCCCATGAATATCTCAAACAAGTTAACTATATGAAACATTAGATGTCAGCTGTAGCTGTTTCTAAACCATAGCATGTTGTTGTCTGTAAGTAAGTGAGGCTTTAGCTGACCCAGGCTGTTTTGAGGTCCTTACAGAAGATTAGCACAGCTAGATTGGGAAGTTTCCATGTGACTTCCTTCCCAGACAGTGTGCGTCAGCATTTTGCAGTGGATTTGTTACGAGGGTGTTGTCATGCCCGTATCAGCTGGCAGGTTGTGCAAGACCTACTTGGAGGTTTCTGGTGCAGAGCAGATTTAGCCAGTTCTGATTGAAGTCCAAATTACGAATTGTCACTATCTGACTTTAACACTCCAGTGTATTACTTAATCTCATTTAATGATAATTAGCTGTAGTAAAAATCTGACCTTTGTGATGATATTTCAGGCAATTGCTGTTTTATTGCCAAAATGTTATCAGTTACACATAGACATCTTTTTGGTTATTTATTGCAAGGGGACACCAGTAGTATTTTGTAATTTACAAACTCAGGACTCTGGACAAGTCATGTTTGTGATGTAACATGTGTACTGTTTCAAATAACACCAAAGGGCATGAGCTAGTAAGTTCTAATAATAGCTAGCAACATTTGAGGAGACCCTGAAATGCAGTATATGCTTGATGAAAATACAAATTGTATTATTTAATTATAAAAATTAAGTTTATATCACTTATTGTGAGATTACTGGATGGTGGCTAAGCTGAAATTTGTTTACTGCCCAACATCTTGTAAATCTAGGGTTAATTTTCCTAAGGATACCTAAGTATATATAAACCTGTTGGCTTACTGGCCAGGACTGATTTTCTGCAGTTATTCGATTATTAAGTGCATGTAAATTGATATGGTCTTGATATTTTGATGGGTCGTGTTGTTAAATGGTTCAAACAAAAGTTTTTTCTAAAAAAGAAGAGTATCATTTCCAATTATATTATAAAAAATACAAACGATACATCCTTGGTATCCATCAGTAATTAACAGAGCTATAGAACAATGAGTATGAGTTTTTGAATGCATAATTCCACACAGAACATACGACTGGTCGAAGTTACAAAAGTACGCATTTACAAAACTGAGCATTTAAAAATAATATGATATTAGTCAACTAGTAAAATTAACTTTTATTAAGTTTCATAACTGAGTCTGTTGACTGAGGACATTTATATATTAAGGCTTAAAAAGATCAATTATGATAATCCTAAATAAAGTATGCCTGTGGTGTGTGTGTGTGTTCCTACACATCATTCTGGCTCTATGGGCCACTAGATTCATAAGCCCACCAGATGTCTAAACACATCTTTACGCTATACATAGAATTACTGCAGCTGCAGAATATGTAGAGCTACT
>JAUZST010057772.1:0-23701 GCA_034779995.1 Parotocinclus haroldoi | reverse complement strand
TGTAACATAGCAAACACCAGGAGGATTCATTCTCATTTACCTTCACAACATCCACATAGTATAAAAACACAAACAATTGTATTAATACTTTACCGCTTAACTACAAATTCTCTCACAAAAGGCAAAAAAGTACAACATTTATCCCAAACATATGAGCAACAGACTAATAAGCTCAAACGCTGACCAATCAGAAACGGCGATACATTTCCGTCCCTTCTACAAACTCGCAACAATTAATAAGTTTAAATAAACAAACCGAAGGAATTTAAAATATAAAACTTTTAATAGAAAGGCCTAAAGCATTTTCTATTTATTAAAGTAAAATGGTTTCAAAACGGGGGAACAAAAAGAAATGCGCTAGTTTGTAGAATCTGCCCCTCTGTGGCCAAATGTGGTACTGCACACATATCCAAACCTGGACCCTATAATAAGTAATAACTTTTTCGAATGTACCACAAAATCACATGTTCATTTTACCGGCACGATTCAAAATGTTCCCACCTACATAAACATGTACAAAAACAGTAACAACAACAAATGATACTACAAAAAGATACTACATCTAAATAAATACTAGAAAAAGATACACATAAAATCAAATAACCCTTGAAGAAATAAAAAGTCATCACCGTATTGTTCGTCAGTAATCAGATTTATGTACTGTATTACTCTAAATATTAAAAAAATATTGGAACTGCATATCAGGGGGTGAAGCTGCTCAATAGGTTGGATCATAAGTTGTCTTTTATTAACACAATTTCCCCCAAACTTGATTTTCTCTCATTTAAGAAAGAGCATGAGGTCAAACAGTCACTGCCAAAGGGTTATTTCCTTCTTTTAGTATGAAGGGGCGCAAAAGCAATGGCTTCTTTAATCCTGTTTGTGTTCTGAGCAGTTATATTACATAAACCAACTTTGTGAACTGCATTCATTCATTCATTCACTTTATATGCTTGGTCCTGGACAGAGAGCCAGGGTCTGGCGATGATGATGTTAAAAAAATAATCATCATCGATCCTAGAGCTATCGATGTATGCAAGGTGGTGAATGACTGTGTGGAGCCAGTAAGCAGTGGTGGAAGCTTGCAAAAGGTTGAGAACTCCTGGCATAAGGGATAAGGCAGGAACCAATCCATCATAGAGAACCCATGTATGTAAACACAGCAGGAACATACAGACTACACATAAATCGCCCCACATGGGATTGAACCCAGAACCTTCTTGTTGTGAGACGACTGAACTGCCTCTTTGAAAATATTATAGCTAAATAATTAAATTCGTAGAAAATAACTGGTCTGATCTCAGGTTGTGAGTAGATGGTCAACAGGAACGATCTAGATGGTTGAGAGTACCAGGTAACGATCCAGTACTTAACACGTCGAAGACAAAGGAGATCATCACAGACTTTAGAAGATTTAGGAATGATCACCATCCTTTCACATATTGGGAGATGCTGTGGAATGCTGAGAGCCTTAAGTTAAAATGGCTAGCATGGGCCATCAACACCATCTCTCGTGAAGAGACTCTTGGTCCTCGGTAAAAGGATACAGCTTATTGGACCCAAACAGCCTCTGATGAACATCTAATGCATTACCACTGAGCACCTTCTCTAACTACAGGATTATGTGGCCTGGCAACTACAGTGCTGGCAAGTGAAAGGATATAAACTGTGGTAAAATTGGTTGAGTGGATCACCAGACTTATTAAACCAGGATAATGTAGATGCTAACTGGCTTAATAAAATGTATTCAGTGTAACTTTAAATACAGACTTACAATCCAAGGTTAAGAGCCTTGCTCAGGGATCCAACAGTAGCAGCTTGAGGTAAGATTTGAATCTTGGATCTTCTGGTCTTTTAACTGCTAGACCACATTCGCCCCATTACGGATGGATTACATCCTGGACCTCATCTGTTTGACCTTCTACAAATGTACAGAGCCATCTGTTCCCACAGAGACTGAAAAAGTATTCCTCCAGAGCTCTGACTATTTTAGTTTTATTTAACCGTCCTGATCCAAATGTCCTGTACACAAACTAGACAATCACAAACTGGCACAACCACTTTTACTGGGCTATTGTATTCTATCTGTATTGGAATTTTGCCAAATATCTATTACTCACAAAGATTTGAAAATATTTCATTAATTTTTGTAAGGTTAATTTTTTTAATCTTCTATAATGTCATCTTATCTTAAATATGGCCTGATATGGGTTTTTGTCATAAATATAAGAGGCTGTGGATAAATAAAACTGTCTATGAGCAAATAATGCTTTGCTTGCTATTAAGGCTGTGAATTGATTTGATCATGTTAATACCACAAAGTAACTTAATTTATTTACACAGTGTGTTTAATAACTTACACCTTGTGCCTCTATCAAGAGTTAATTACAAGACAGCCAAGCAGTTCCGGTCTTGATCAAGGGCACAACTGTGACACCATGGCTGTTGGATGAATTGGTGTCTCTGAAGTGTCACTTTGACTGTTTACTGTGATGTGCCTATACAATAGATTGGTACCAGCCTTGCACCCCGTGCTGCCAGGTGGAAGTCCAGAGTTTCGATATTTTGACTTTATAATATAATGGGAATGCAATAACACATTTAGTAGAAACCATGTTCTGAATTTCCTTTTTTACCCCAGGCAAGGGCTATGAAATATAGCAGTCTTTCTTCTCTTTCAATACATTATTAAAAAATTACATGCAATATTCACATACTTTAGCCTAAAATAAGCTTTATCTGAATGTTTTTTGCCGTTAAGGAAGGCTACGCTATGACAATTATTAAAGTACTCAATTTACGATAAACTTTACAATGGATTTATCAGAACGTACCCCCATCGTAAATCAGGGACTACAATTGTTTGTACCCTCTGGGTCTACTCAAATTACAGATTAAGAGCAAGGTAAATTATGACTTTGTGTGTTGATAATCATCTGCTGTTATCTCATAATTACAAGATTAAAAAAAATACCTGAATACAGCATTAGAACGGCTGATTATCATGAGGAATGATTTTGATATTAATCTACTACACCTTCAAGTTTTACATTTCCCAAAAAGCCCTCTCAACTGGTTTAAAAATGCATGAAATACAAAAAGTACAATTCAGGTGTATAAAAACACAATTTGCCTAGATGCCTAGATAAATAAATCACCAAACTTTATCTGTAATATCTGAACTTATGTATCTGCATTTTACTAGAACAGAGATTAGGGAACTTTATTCCAGGCAAGAAAGGAGCACACATTTTATGGAATATGTTATTTTCCGATTATGATCAACGGTAGCATGTCAGCATTGATGCATTTGAATAATCAGCTTCAGATTACTGTTTAAGCAGCACCTAGATCAATTCCACTACTGAAATAGTCTCTTTATCCATAGCATGTCATCAATAACCCCTGCAATGTAATACAAAAAAAAAAAACAGAGTCTTTGTTCAGTGCCTTCTCCAGTATACACCTGTGCATTTCTTGGAGAGGACTGTAATTATTTCAGTCAGGTATGTCTATACAGAGTTTGGGGGGAGGATCAAAGTATTTTCCAGGAAAAGGCATGATCTCCACACCTTTGCGAAAGAACATGGGGGGAATTTTCAAAGGTTCAGCAACAGCAGCAACCTCCTCAAAGGCCTCCGAGTCCTCGTGCTGCAGGTTGTAGGAGATGTTGCCATACTCTCGAAGAAGGGGGAAGAGATCCAGCAGAAAGTGGCAAAAGTCTTTGCGGATGCCAAACCACCCTGGAAAACAGTGTCGCAGTGTGAATACATTATTACTTACACACCCAGTGCTGCATTCTAAACTTGTACGAGACAGCTTTAGGAAGTATTAAATACACACAGTGGTTGCCACCCTTCTGTCCAAATGTGCTGGCCATTAGAGTGACCAATGAGACCCACAGAGGCACGAACAGAGACACGTGACTTAAGTTGTTATGTCCATCCAGCTTATGAACCAGCAAGATCTAAGAGGAACAAGAAAGACTCATTTCACAATGAAACAATATTTATAGCATTAACATTTTATCCATTCTGCCAGCTGAAATAAACATAACCCTAAATAAAATAAACACTCTCTACATGGTAATATTCATTATCTTTTGCTTAATCCAAACAGGGTCGCGGGCTAGTCGGGGTGCCAATCGATCGGAGTGCGCACACACTAAGGGCCACTTTAGAGCCACCAATTAACCTAACATTCATGTTTTTTGGAATTTGGGAGGAAGCCAAAGAGAACTCTGGAGTACTCGGAGTAAACCCACAGGACATGCAGACTCCTACATGCTAATATCTAGATTTATATTTAAACTTCTGACAGCCACACAACACAGACGAGGACAATGTTTGTACAGTACTGTGCAAAAGTCTTAGGTTGTTGTTTAAAAATAATATAATGGCCATACACACTGCTCACAAAAATGAGGGGATATTTCAAAATGAATATGAAGGATTTGATTTCATTATAAATCATGTCATGATTTAGATGATTTAGAAGATAATCAGAAAAGCAAATGAAAAGTCACAGAAAGTTGTTTGATTGACGCAAAATCAGTGATGGTGATTGATTAGAAGTGATATATATATGGGATGAACAGAAGGATGTTAAACTGGATGAGAGTGCCCCCCGCATTGACTGTTCAGTAGGGTGTACGGTCACCCAAGACTTCCAAAACACCACCGGCAGTGATGGGGCATGGACAGGATCAGATTTTCCAGCAGTTCTTGTGGGATCGTCTCCATGTTCATTTCCCTCATTTTTGTGAGCAGTTTATTAATACTGCATACAGGCTGTCACGATCATGACATTTGTAGCTGATAATTATGAATGAATCTAAATTAATCTTAATGATTTTAATCTCTACTGGACCTTTCACAACCTGGACAACACTGCAGTATGAGCTACAGCACCATGCAGTTTAGATCCTAAATAATCTGACATTAGGTATTAATCAGTACCAGCAGCGGTTAAGGTGCTGGACTCTGGACCAGAAGGTCCAGGGTTCAAATCCCATCTCTGCCAAGTTGCCACAGTTGGGTCCTTGAGCAAGGCCCTTAACCCACAAATTGCTTGGATTGTAAGACTGTATGAGTTGTTAGTCGCTCTGGATAAGGCTGGATTCGTAATGGAAATGCAGTATTTCTGGTACATACAGTAAATAAGTGGACGGTGAAGCCAATGGAAGAAAAACATCCCTTTAGGTTTGCAATGCTAAATGCTCTTGCTGCATACTTGTATTTTTGAATTGTTCAAATGTTAAGAGATTTCCACAGGGCGTAGGGAAATTGAAAAATCAGGCGAAATACTGAGAGGACTGTCAACTGTCACCATCCCGGCTGTCTCCGGAGCCTGAGCGTGCTTCTGTTGTGTCAGTTACAGACAATGGTTCTAAAATGACTCAACCAAGGTTTCTCAAACGGCACGAACAACTCGAGCCATCAATCCCAGCCCAGCAGATATTCCAAGCTGCCTGTGCATTATGGACCGTGCGTGTGCGCGTGCGTGTGTGTGTGTGTGTGTGTGCGCGTGTGTGTGCCAATGCAATACCACTCAGCCCCCATTTCCTTACGCCAAAGAAGCCCATCGTGCACAAACAACTCGCTTTGTTCTGACAGATGAAGCCTCGTAAGCACAAGCATCAAAGGCCAAGTCCAAACAACTGAACCGACCGTCTGGAAATCTCTGCGTTTTTGTGCACGACGCACGTGAGATCTCAGATCTTTCGTGTAAAGCAAGATTCTCTACAACACACAACACACCTGTCATTTTTTCTAAACGCAGCTTCACAGAGAGACGTGATCCATCACAGGCGATGGTATATTTATGATGATGCAAGTTATTGCAAGTCTTCATCCATTACCCGTCATTCTTTTCTGCCTCGTCAGGGCTCCTTCATTTGAGATCCACGTGTAACATGTACAGTAGGTGCAAACGTTGGCGCTTTTCCAGCAAACGCTCTTAGTGAACAGAGGCCATTTGATTTCCGCTGTGTTTTTTTTTTTTTTTTTTTTTTTTTAAACACACGATCGGCCAATTCCAATGTGTTGGATTTCAAGAATCGGAACTGGCAGCCTTACAGAAACATTTTTGTTCCACTTTTCCTTTAACGGAAGCTTCTTCGTTGCTAATGAAGCAAAGCAGGCGCTGCTGGCTGCAAATTGGTTAGAGCCAGGCTGCGAAGTGGAAATCCGATTATTGCCGATCTCTTGTTTAAATCTGTCGGTTTCCCCATGATCTGATGACTCCGAGAGACGGTGATACAGACCATCCCAGGCGGACATAATACAGTCCAAGGAGGGTGACGTTTTGGAAGACAGAATAGGACTTCGTATTTCTTCAACGCATGTACCATTTATCACCGTACATAACAGTGTATCACCGGACGAGTCACAAGCTCTAGACAACAATCGGGAACAAAGGAAGTGACAGGAAGGCGTGACGGTCTTAGGGGCCGGAGTCCGAAAAGGCGAACCTGACGAGAAAATGGACGCGGGCGACGTCAGGGGTATAATAATGAGCCATCAATCACGGCGGGCTTCCACAGCACACCTCCTGTACCCTCCCCTCTGTCTTTCGGTAGAGCAGATGGTCTGACATGCACAACAAACATGAGCACCGTCTTTCCTTCCTTAACATAAATTGCTTTGGGTGATCCCATCAAAGGACGCCTTTCCCACCCATCTTTAGGATCAACGTCCCATCCGAGGAAAAAAACAAAAAAAACAAAAAAAAAACAACAAAAGAAAACGCTTCAAGCGCTCCCTTTGATGTGCTCCGACACCCACCCATCTCACTTCAAATGAAACAGCAGTGGATTTGATTAGCGGCGCTCTGTTGCTGCAGAGAGCTTACAGAGCTTTCCTCTGACAGGGTTTGGGAATTATATGGGACAGACAGGGATATCAACCTAAGCAGGCAGAGCAAAACAGTGTGTTTGAGAGAGAGACGGAGAGAAGGTATTCCTTCTGCGGCGTCTTATTTCAGAACCTAGCCCCGCGTAACGTCCCCTCGGTTTATTCCATTTCCAGCATTTAGCAGACGCCCTTATCCAGAGCGACTTACAATTAATACAGTCTTGCATTTTTTCAAGCAATGGTGGGTTAAGGGTCTTGCTCAAGGACCCAACTGTGGCAGCTTGGCAGAGGTGGGATTTGAACCCTGGACCTTCTGGTCCAGAGTCCAGTACCTTAACGCTCGCATAATAAAGCTGTGCCACGAACATAATACGTAATAATAAATGGTCGCACCTATGGGGACGACTGTACCAGTGACAACGTCCTCAATTACAAGACAAACGCCTAAAGAGACGGAGACTATTTTTTAGGAAGACCGTCCAGCTTCACCCATCACCTCCGATTAATAACATGGTCACATGCCTACTGGATTCAGATTCACACAGTACGTCTCTCTCAGTGTAGATCTGCGCCGTCCTTATTGGGTTTCTCTTTACGGCTACATCCACAGTGCCGTATTCCTAGCGCAAATAACTCTCAACGGGTCCTAAAGAGGTTAGCAATGACAGCCAACCGAAAGGAAAAAAGGAACCGAATCCGATAAACGCTACCGCCCGGAGTTCATCGATAGAGTAAGTGGTTTGCTTTTACCTTTCACTTTCTCACTAAATGACATGAGATTTCACGAACACTCATTCTAAAATAAGCTTAGCGTTAACGATTTTGGATTAACTGTAGGTTAATATTAGTCTAAGATCCAGTGTAGATTCTGTATAATAACAACTATAATAACGCTAACTATAAAAAAAAAAAAAAAAAAAAGGTTAGTCATGTAAATCTGGAATTACCAAGAATAACCGAGCGTAGAGATTTGGAAACGTCTCTGAATTTTAGGTTTTATACAGCATTAAAAACGTGACCATTTCACAATGTGCGAGTGCCTCTATGTTGAGTATTTTTTTTATTTTTTTTTTATTTTTTCCCCGCCTGGAACCACGCAGGCTTTCGACACATTCACAGTTCCTTAGCGTGTAGATATTACACCCATACTTCAGCCATCCCACTGGCTGCCAAGCTCCTACTCATCACATCTGAGGCATGGCTTCAACGCTTTGTATGTCAGGGAGCTTCTGTAATATTACATAACAGCTTGCACACGCAGGTCTTTCAGCACCGATGTAATAGCGGTCCCCCCCCCAAAAAAAACAGACCGTTCTCTGAGGAAGGACGTTGTTCAGCGGTATGGGGTCCAATGTTTGCCAAGTCTGTCCCACAGCGGACTCCAAAAAATGCAAAATGTCTTAATATGCATTTGGTCCAAAGCCTTTAACAGTAAATCCGGATGCAGCACATTGCAGATCACAAATATCTGAGCTCCAGGCTAGACACAACAAGTGAATGAATCATTTGGAGTGAATCATTTGGAGTGAATCATTTGGAGTGAATCATTTGGACTGAATCATTTGCCTCCAAGGACCTCCCACTAAAAACTGATTTTTTTTTTTTTACATTTTCTATTTTGTTTTCAAATCTATTTTGTTACTTATTTTATGACTAACTTAAATATTATTGATTGCAATTTTATTATTTACTTCATTTTACTATTACCGTAATATTCTTTTAAGTATTTACTTAATTAACATCTAAGCCGCCCATGGAGGACGGGTCCCTTTTTGAGACTTGGTTCCTCCCAAGGTTTCTTCCTTCTATATCAGGGAGTTTTTCCTTGCCACTGTCGCCCTAGGCTTGCTCAATTTGGGATTGGCCTTTGAAGATAACATAAGATTGTTAAGCTGCTTTGAGACGACGCTCAGTTGTAAAAAGCGCCCTAGAAATCATTTGGACTGGGCCTAATCAGGACGGGTAGAACATTCCCCAAGGACTGAACTTTGGCCCGACTGTACCTGTGGAGTGATCGCCTCAAAAAGGGTTACTCATTAATACCGCACACACTAGCGATTTCCGAGCATCGGAACGTCTGATCGGTACCAAATTCCTGTGTGTGCGCGCTGCAGCCTGGCTGGAACACATCTGGCGCTCCCATTTCATACTTTCAGAAACTTCAGACTGCCGTTGTTCACCAAACACTGGAACATTAGAAGCTGTTTCAGAAGAAAAACGGAGAAATCTAGGCGGATGCGGAACGAACCGGAGTTGTTAAAGCCCGCAGGATACGTTCTGTCATTTAGCTCTGTTTGTTACTTAGCATTTAATGGCCATTTTAATGGCACGTTTATTCAATCTGCCAACAGGGTGCTGCTGCAGCTGGCTAAATACGATCCCATTTTCAACCTCTTTCCAAACCGAAGCCAACGTCTGCCAGGGCATTATATGCTCCTCAACTTAACTCGACAGTCAGCTAAATTAATACAAGCACGTCAGGCGGGAGTTGTTGCGCCGACCACAATGGCTAATGGCTTGGACCTCACGCATTACCGGAGCATTCAAAGCGCCGAGTCTTAGGGTGTTAGGTTTTATAAAGGAGCTGTTTGGATCTTAACATGGAAGCAAATAGCAGTGGGGGCACAAACTAACGAGGCTCCAACCCCAAAAGGGCGGCACGGTGGGGGCGGCACCGCTGCCTCACAGCAAGAAGGTCTTGGGTTCAATCCCAGGGTGGAGCGGCCTGGGTCCTTTCTGTGTCTGTGCGGGTTTACTCAGAGTACTCCAGTTTCCTCCCACAGTCCTAAAACATGCGTGTTAGTTTAACTGGTGCCTCTAAATTGTCATTGACTTGTGTGTGTGTGTGTGTGTGTGTGTCTATATATATTGTTTATAGAAGTCAAATAAACAATCAAACAATAATGTTATATTTCTCTTAACTCATGTGTTCATTGATTATCATTATGTCATTACATATGAATATGGGTATAAAGAAAATCCTTTGGATGGGGGCCTGCGAAATTTGAGGGGGGGGTCGGGGGTTTGCGGTTGAGGACAGAGTAATCCTATTTACATGACTTCTACGGGTAAATTTAATTCCGACTCCAACAGCCTTCTGGAACCAATTAAGTTCGAGTACCAAAGGTTCGCCTTTTATATAAGAGCTTTTTAATCGCCTGTTGTTGAAGCCAAAGCACTGCAGCCCTACATGATTCTCGCCTTTGTTGCTCTTAGCATGTTTAAAGATCATAGGTGTGTGTTCATGCTTGTATTTTTGGAATTGATTTAAGCACTGATCCAGCTTTAGTAGTGCTTTAGAGGGGACCTAAAGGTTTGGGAGCGTTACCGCTTTCTTACCGCGTTTCTTACCGTTTTGTTTTTGGGGAATTATTTAGCTTTAGGTTTGCTCTTGAGAGGATTTCGGCTCAGGGGCACAATTTAAAATCGACACCTTTATATTTTCTTCTTATACCGAGTACTGTGGAAGCTATTCTGCTACATACGGAACAGCTGTTATAGCCCACACCTAATATTCCCAAGTTTAAGACCTGAGGTGAAATCGTTGATTGGCTGGACGTTAAGCGGCGCAGACCTGGAGGGATTTTCTGCATGGAGTTTACGTAACACAGTGCAGCCCGGGGGCTCGGTATGGGGCACCGCTGCCTCACAGCAAGAAGGTCCCAGGTTCGATCCCAGGGTGGAGCGGTCTGGGTGGAGTCTGCATGTCCTTCCCGTGTCTGCGTGGGTTTACTCCGGGGAGGGGTGGAGAAAGCAATGGCAAAACTGCTCCACCATCCTGCCGAAATACTTCATGGATCGCATCGATGAAAGACAGAAATGCGTGGAGATCGACGATCCATCAAGTGACCGAGAGTCGGCCGCGACTGTACGGTTAATCCGATCCGAATTCCTAACGAAGTATCTGGACTTGTTTCTCAATTCCGTGTTAAGAGCAAGAAACCAGAATTAATACGTCTGGTCGTATCGTACCGCGTTTCACTGGTGTATACTGACGTGTTGCTATGGCGACTGATACAGGATGCTGATGCATCACTTGTACTTGGTTCTACGGGTCACGAATCGACGCCAAAGACTCGAGTCCGGCTGGAAAGAAATCTGATTCCGTGTGGTTTCAGCCCAGCATCAGTGCTGTATCCAACAGAAAACATACACAAATTCACGAGACGACCACTCGGGAGAAAGCACCAACTGAGCCCGGTCACTTTGGTGGCGCCAAGCTTGACCTTTGGTCGTCCAAATCTTCTTCACGACCTTCATATTCCAGGCTCGTCTGCGTCAGCGACTGGTGCGCTGCTCGGGTCCTGTGATAAACTCTTTGCCTCTCTGCTGATCAAAGCAGGGTGGGGGGTGGTGTGTGTGTGTGTGTGGGGGGGGGGGGGTTGTGTATAGGGGGGGGTGGCTTATGCTTTAATCCTATTGATTTTGGTATACCTAAAAGCTATGCTGGGTGAGACAAATGGGATTTCCTTGGTCACTCAATACCAGACGTAAATGCAGGACGGGACACCACTCTCAATTTGCCCTAACGAGGTTACAATCATATTTTTAAACAATATTAAGCTACAGTCACGCCAGTAACTTACATACAAAGGGTGCCCCAGGGAGCGCAAATAAGGCTTCCGATATTAATTCAGAGGTGTCAAGTCCTGCTACTATCTACGAACGATTTGTACAGCGAGGGCCTTTCCTTTTGCCTTGTTTATTCACAGACAGAAGCAGGCTGAGCAGATCCTTAACGGTCTGGTAGAGCCCAAAATCATTATTCGGAATGAGACAAACCACTGAGCCCTCCATTCATTCCTGCTTACAAAAGGTAGACCAGGATTACCAGCTTACAGAAGCGTGCGGTCGGGGCGGTCGGGGCGTGCGCCCGGGACAGGTCTGCGCAGGATCCCGCCATCAAAGAACTTTGTCTAGAGCGAAGGCTTTCACCGCCAAACCATATTCGCTCTATTCAGCCTCGGAGACCTTTTCCAAAGAATTACGTGTGTCAGAGACGAACGCGTCTAGACAGATAAAGGATCTCGTGCGCCTCGATCCAAACAATGAAAGCTACAATATTTATGAGGCCAGCGTCTGTAAAGGTGTTACGCGCAAAAAGAAAACAGGATCAAAAGACTGCGACTGCATGAACGGGCGGCCCTGAAAGACGCATCAGATACGTGACCCGTGAGCAGACCCCAGAACGGAAAACACCCATTTGCCTTTGGACTCCAAGTCCGTGGAATGGGGCTGTCCTGTGGAATGATTTCATGCGTGCACTTGTGAACCCTGACCAAAAAGCAGGCTTTGTCGAGGCACAGCTCAGCCTCGACTCAGGAATAGATCCGAGTGCATCAAGTTGGGTTCCATTGCTCTTAGGCTTTCTTTTTTTTTTTTTTTTTTGTTCCACCCTTCAGCGTTTCGCCAGACGCCCGCATCACTCCCTTTAACGGGTAACCGAGAGCCTGCCGAATCGCTCCATCACCATTAACGTGACATTACTAATTACATACCTAAAATAATCCAATCAACATGTCAAAAGTAATGAAGTTTTGGACTTGCTTAAAAGCATTCGTCGTTAGCCCAGTGCACGAAGCCATGGAATACTGATCGGAAGATCGTGCGCTCAAATCCGGCCGCTGTCAACGGCCGCCACAGAGCAAGGTCCTAATCGTTCTAGGCATTTCGACTCGTTACATTATCAGCTCGCAAGTTCTTACTTTGATCCCATAATTTCGAAGCAGGGAATTGGAGACCGATTTCGTTTTAGCTGTCATTCACCCTTACAAATGTTCGGTGGCGTACACACTCAAAGCGGACAGCCTCTATAACCAATGGGAAAAAATTGATGTCGTCGACTATTAGAAGCTTCGACAGCCCTTGTTCTTCTAAAAGGCCTTTCCACTAGATTATGGAACATGACAGTACGGTCTGATGTCAGACAAGAAGCCCTGGCTCACTTACAAGGTAATTAAACTGACCGGTTGGAAGCAGAAACCCAGGAAATGTCCCGATGGCACACCCGGTATATGACGGCCCGGTCTACTGACCTGGTTTGTCTAGGGAGAATCCGGAAATGGACGACCGTGTTACAGAGGAGCATGGAAGGAGCAGATCTGACTAATTAGGAGGGGGTGTCCACAAACTTCTGCCTATATCCGGTCCTATATTAGAGTTACTGCTGTAGAACCTGAACTACGGAATGCTCTACGAGCGATATTCAGACTACGTAAACATGCAGACACGCGAGCGCAAACATGTCCAGCTAGTTTTCTCAACTCGCCAGGCTTGAAAGGCCCCCCTTAACAAAGCTGCATCTTGCGACTTGAAGAGAGACCCTACTGATTTGTGTTACGGTTACGTCTGCCTGTGTGTGTGTGTGTGTGTGTGTGTGTGTGTGTGTATGCGCGAGTCTTTGATCAGCAAACTCTCAGTTTACACCAGACCAGATATCCTTGATACGCAGCCAACGACTGGGACAAAGCCTCCATCGAGTATCGGCAGAGGGGCCACAGCTATCTTAACACTCCTTACACGCTGCCCACACTGTTCTAATGGACAGCTCAAGTAATGGCTGGTCTGATTCACAAGCCTTTGTGTTTCCTATTGACGATTAGCTTGGCTCAAGCTTCCGTGCCAGGCATTCTGATGTCTCGAATTCAGAAAATACCATCTGCTGCCGGAAGGGAAGACGACAAGCCTCTTAATCCCGCCGTACCCTGAAGGTGTGACGCGTATGAATTTCATTCGCGTGGCGCTTTGAGTACAGATTTTGCCCACACATTCAAGTTTGATCTATCCGAGCTCTGCTTTTGTCTTCACTGTGGGATGAGCCGGGTCAAACAAGATGTCCAGGAGCAAGGGTTAGGAGACAGAGAGTTAGCTGGAGTTCGGAACATAGCGGCGAAGTCTGATGTGAGACAGCAAGACAAGGCAGCCTCGATCGAACTTGGCAAACAGGGTCCGATATCAGAACTCTTGCTGCCGTCCAATGATGTTGTGATTTGTTATTTGCACAGCCGTCCTTTTAGCAATATAAGAAGAGCGATGAGGAGAGCGGACGGTAACACAGGGGAAACGCCTGCTTCCAGCGACAAACCGCGCTGCGTGAAAGTGAATTACCGCAGAGCGCCTCTACCTAAATAGTCCGGTTTATGGTAGAACCGAACAGGAGAGAGCTGTAGAAATGGTAACGATTGTGGGAGTAATAGCATAGGCCCATTAGTCTTCGGAAACGGGCTGTAGCTGGTCGGCTTCCAATGACGAATGGCGTCAAAGGCGAGTCGTTTCGGTGAGGGATGGTTAGAAGATTCCCGGGAACAAAATGATTCATCTGAGGATAAAGCAATGAAAAAGCATTTCGCGGTGCTGTAACGCACGCCCTCGTACAGGCCCTCGCTGTTCCAATTCGAAGCGTCCTTGGCGTGGCGACCGAGCGCTCCTAGTGCTGCGCTTTGCCACCAGCAAGCCAACAAGCGTAGGCACGAAGACGTGCTTAAACAACTGGAAGCTGCCGAGCACTGGCGGTCCGAACCACGAATGATTTCCTTCAAAATGAGGCAGCATGGTGAAGAGTCACTGAATTTCGGCGTTTTAGCGCTCTTCTTCTATTGCTTCAACCTTAGCCCACGGTGGTTTCCCAGTGCATGAATCCATGGAATACTGATCGGAAGATCGTGCGCTCAAATCAACAGCCGCCACAGAGCAAGGTCCTAATCGTTCTAGGCATTTCAATTCATTCTATTATTACTTCACAAGTTCTTACTTTGTTCCCATCAGGTCATCTCGAAACAACGACTTAAAGACCGATTTCGTTTTAGCTGTCATTCACCCTTACAAATGTACACACTCAAAGCGGACAGCCTCTATAAACAACGGGAAAAATTGATGTCATCGACTATTAGAAGCTTCGACAGCCCTTGTTCTTCTAAAAGGCCTTTCCACTAGATTATGGAACATGACAGTACGGTCTGATGTCAGACAAGAAGCCCTGGCTCACTTTCACTGACAGAGCTGAGGTCAACATTGTTTTCAAAAGGACATTAACTGACCTGTTGGAGGCAGAAACCCAGAAATGGTGGTCTACAGACCTGGTTTGTCTAGGGAGAATCCGGAAATGGACGACCGCGTTTGCTTAACTGCACCGAAGAGAACACCGGGTTTTTCTCAACCTAACAGGACAGACTGGCACGTGGCCGACGGCTTTAACGGAAAATTACCCGTTAGGCAGAGGAACGACCAATCGAGCGCCTTTTTTTGAACATCGGTCCATTTCCAGATATTGGCAGAACTGTCGTTATAAAGTGCCGTTAAAAGCTTTCCACACTTCTTCCAATTTCGTCGCGTTTTCTTTCCCCAAATGGAGGCAAACGCGGGAAATGAGCGTCTCCCGTTACAGCCTCTCATTTGCCAGTTAGCGTTGAGACCCTGAATTGCTCAAATAAATTGTTCGACCCGCAATTTGTACGTTTCACTTTACATTCCCACCAAAGGTCTATTAGACACTAATTAAAGCCCTTCGAATCCTGAAATAAAGCCACTTTCAACAGCTCATTAGCACGGTGATACCGCAACGGTCCCGTCTTTCCTACCGCAACGAGCCACGGCCATGATTGCCCCGCGTTTGTACCTAACGTTCAAGCAAATGACTCGATCACCGTTTTTCTCTTGACGCATTCAACGAGCAGCTGCGTGAAGCACAGGACTAATATGGTCGTATTTCCTGGTGCTTTAGTCAGGAGTCGAGCAGCGGCATTCTGGATGTCCAGTCAGCAGACCGTTACAGTATATAATGGCTATATATAATTATTTCTCAGCCTCCTTATTTGTAGGCGGTATTAATCAAAGATTAAAAATCGTTTCCATGGAGTATACAGCGACTCTAGTCCCTACGGAGTACCAGGCTTGATGAGGGATGCTTTTTGGAAAGAAACCACTTTTTCACAAGGGGAACACGTGTGCTAAAGCTCACAAAGCTCAGCGATACGGAGTGAGGGATCCAAGTTTGAATTTCTTTATTCAGTGATACACAAGGTCATTATAGCATTGCTAAAACAACATATCTAATGGTGGCCTAAGACTTTTGCACTGTCCTTTATATACAACTGACACAAATATTGTTAAACCTGCTATAAAGCCTTGACACGTAACTGAAGCTGAAACGATCCGTTAGCGAATCCAGTGCCAACACATTGCACCAAGGCTGGATTTTTGTAAATTATTCATCTTGGCAGACGGCAATAGAATCCAGTTTGGTCTGGAATACACCTCGGCGCCTTCCTACTGGTACTTTCTGGCACAATTAAGAAATCTGACTGCTCTGACACGCATTGGAAATAATTAGTATATCAGGCATAACGGCTTCATAAAGTAATCCAGATAATCCATTTATATCCAATGCTCGGGTATGCGTTAAGATCAAAGCCACGAATCTGGCCTCGTTAATTCTCCTACCTCTCCCACCTCAGACGTGGGGGTTGCAAACGAAAATTTGGGGGCGGACTATTTTACCGAGGGCAGCGGGAGAGATTCGGAGGCTGAGGCCTCCATTAGAGCTGGCTGAACGGCGTGGAGAATCTGTTCCTTAAGCTGAACCAAGTCCATTAAGCTTTTCTCTCCCTCTTCGTGGCCTTGTCCGTGTTCTCCACGTGTCCAACTCCTAACTGTCCATCAGATCAACAGGGTCCAAATCAAAACCCTCCATCTGTTATAAGCCAAGGCAGGCTGGTTCAAAGCCAGCAATGGGACCGCACTGCGGTTCTTACAAAGTCTCCTAATTATTCCATTTAGGACGTTTTTTCCTTTCCACTGTCGCCCCCAGGTTTGTTCGGCTTGGGCTCGACGATGCTCCGAGGCGCTCAGAGGCACCGTGTGTGTGCAATATGGCCAGCAGCGATATTTAATCGACACTTCCGGCTCATCAAAATAAGGGGTTGGCAAACAGAAGCCATATCACTGCCAGGAAATTGATTAATTGATCACTAATTAGTTTCGACACTGACTGGCTAATTCGGAAATGCTGTGCTTGCTCAATCCAGTTCAGGGTCATGGATCGCCATGGGACTACCTGGCATCGCAGGGTGCAAGGTGCGCAGACAAGAGACAACTGCAGACAAGCAGACTCGAACCCGGGTCTGCGAAGCTGTCAGGCGACCGTAAAGACGCCAAATTACGTTAGTTAAGATATTCGATTGTCACACCCCTAGAATTAACCCGGATAACCTGAGCAAAACATCCAACGCGATTCCCCGAGTCCGAGACATTCCGACGCCGTTGGCGCCCGAGCTTGAACGTTTTGACACACACAGACCCCTCGGTAAAACGCAACTCCGGTCTCCCGTCGAGAAACCGGGCGGGATTCGTCTTCTGTAAATTGCGCCGGCCACAACAAAAGGGCAATGTTTGTGTTGGGCCTACTGAGTGACGGCGTGTTTATTCGGCGAACGCGAGGACCCGCGCTGCTCGGTTTGGGGGTGGGGTGGTGGTGGTGGTGGTGGTGGTGGGGGGTTTGTTATTCCTCTGCGCTGCTCGAAAACAGGCTCGCTTGGAGGCGGCGAACGACAGGCGTTCCTCCTTCTCAGCACACGTACGCCGTTCTGTACCTCCTGCATTCGCGGCGTCACTGTTTAATTCTTTATTCACGCTTGCTAGGAGCCAAACGCGACCTTGAACTCAGCAGAACTCTGTATGTAGAACTTTTAATCCGTTGCCATTCGTTGCTCATCCTATGCTCACACGGGGAGATCATGAATCTCGGGTTTATCGCACGGGATCCACATGGGCTTCTCGTGTACAGTCATTTCTCCGCCTTCTCCACAGTACTTTCCACCGCTTTATTCTCACAGAGCCTCCTGGGATATGCCAGTGGTGCCACTGGGAGGAGGAAAGGAGGCATGAATGAGTGAAACAGTGCAGCATATTGGCACCGGGCTCGTGCCTGGGGGGGGATGGCAACGCACAAAACATAAATCATCTGATACCAGTCTTTGTCTGCTCTCTCTCTCTCTCTCTCTCTCTCTCTCTCTCTCTCTCTCTCTTTCTCTCTCTCTCTCACACACACACACACACACACACACACACACACTCTCTTTGCACAAATCAGTCTGTCTGAATGAATTACTCTCATACTGAACGACTCACGCAGACGTATAATCAACAAACGGACTCAAACAGTGTTCAAACAGTGCTAGACCAGCGCGGGCATGGACACTGCAAAGGAATGGTTTGGGTCGAATCCAGAGGCATGTAAACAGGCTGGTATCGAGCCGTAGCAATTCAAACTAGTTTTAGATACAAGACCGATCGCAGCACATCAATGGCCCGGTCGCTCGGCAATTTAACATGGCGCTTCCTAGCCCTGACGACTGCTGACGAGTTTTAGAAAAACGAGAGTCAAGAGCTCTTTGAATGCTGCAGGCCTCCTAACGGATCTACGAAATGAAGACGAGGGGAGCTTGTCCGAGTCAAGCTGGAGGACCAAGCATCGCCGTCACGGAACTGCAGGAAGCCCCCTTCAACCCCTCTTCCCCTGCACACTGTCATTTTGTCCCGTCCCGTCCCTCAGCTTCATTTCCCTTAACTTTTCATTCCTTTCGCTGCTTTTCTGGACGTTTTCTTCCGTTGCTCTCCTCCCCTTGTTTTGTTTCCCCCCTGTATCAACCCTTTTCTTTTTATTATCGTCTTTACATCCCCTTTATCATTCCATAACCTCTTCCCACCTTTAATCCCGCCCCCCTTCCTTTCCCTCTGTACTCTTCCTTCGCTTTCGATCTGACCAGTCACAATCCTGAACCGGAGACCGCACGTCCACCCCGTGTCCGTCTTGGTTTACTCGGCATCCCATCCTCATTCCAAAGGCCTGCGTCAGGTTAGCTGGCCGTTCTGTGTTGAGTCCCTGTATGAGCACGCCTGAGTCGGACCTGCTGTTAACAGCCAGCGATGGTGATTCAGCGTGAACTAAACAAATAAATCCAAATAAATGCGTTTCCCCCTCCTTCTCGCTCTTTAAATCCATCCACCCAATCCATTTTCAATTCTATTCAGTTTCTTATCCTCCACTGCCCCTTCCTTTCATCTACTTTCGTCCGATTCGCTTCTTCCCTTCCCTTCAATCCGTCTTGGTACAGTTTGCTGAAGTCACACAATCTGTGTGTATTCATGTGATCTGTATCAGCGGCCTCAAGGCTGCTGGAAGCAAACGAGCCATTGCGGATGCCTTCTGCTTCGCACTGCAGCCAGTATGCGTGCGTGCGTGCGTGCGTGCGTGTCACGTGGGGGACAAGTTTTTCGTATCATTACGAGGACCCACAAGGATAGAAAGATGTGGTGTTTAACCTTGCGGGGACATTCTGCTGACGCTCACAAGGGCATTTGCTAGAACGTTCTTCTGGAAAGCCAAAAAGAGCCAAAGGATTTGCTTTAGGTTACGGTTATGGTAAGTGTAGCATTAGCAAGCGACACTATACACTCTGTCAATGCAAAGTCCCCATGACACACGTTTAGCGAGGCTGCACGTGCGTGTATGATGAAACCCAACGAAACGGGAGATCCCGCCTCGGCTTGCTTGCACACAAAGGAGGCTATCCGTTTTCCACGAACCATGTTTGACATGTAACACGCACGCGCACGCTCGGTCGCAAACAAAAGGACCGGAGGGAAATCAGAGCTCAATCAGGGGCGCAGCGGCCCGACGCATCACGTCGGGTGCAGCACAAGGCCCTGCTCTTTCACCTCGCACTTCTGGGCTGCTTATCTCAGTCCACACTCGCGCCTCCTCCCATTGTGGACCTTTCTGCACCTCGCTTTATCGTCTGAAGGCAACAGAAGCCGGGCTCCTCCCAGCCACCAGAGACGCGTTGCCTCATGAATAATTACCATCGACATCGTGAAGTAAGAAGAGCACATTTTAAGATGCAGCTCTCACATTTCTTAAATGCAGCGAGCGATCGGGGGGAAGAAAAAAAAAAATGCTACTGCACAGGACACCTTGTTTAATCATAACAACACGCTTCCCTACAGTTTATGTTCAGTTCAATTCATTTCTAGAGCGCTTTATTTTTTTTAGCATCGTCTCAAAGCAGCTTTACAATCTTATATGATCTTAAAAGGCCAATCCCGAATCGAGCAAGGTTAGGGCGACAGTGGCAAGGAAAAACTCGAAGGAAGAAACCTTGGGAGGACCGAGACTCAAAAAGGGACCCGTCCTGAATGGGTGGCCTAGGTGCGAATTAAGTAAATACTTAAAAGTAGATTAAAGTGATAGTAAAATTAAATAAGTAATATAATTGAAACCCAAATGAGTCCTCAGCGGTAAGTTATTGGATAAATAAATGATTCTGAGGGAGTTCCTGCACTCTGGTGGGACCCGGGATTGGTGGCACTGGGTTCTGTTGACGTTATATTGGTTATTATGTTAGAACCTTGTTTATAATACAGCTCAGGTAAGACGCCCAGTTGCAGTCCTGCCTTTAAGCTTAGGTTCAGAGTCGCCTAGAGGGCCACCAGCATGGTTTGATGGGATACTGGGTAATGCTGGTCACCAGCACAGGGGGTTGGTATTGCATCGTGACACTGGAAGCCTCACATCAATCAAGTCAAGTCTATCCAAGCAAGCCTTCACGACCGAGTTATGTGACACATAATGTAGGGGGTGTAGGTGTTCACAAGCGTGATCTGCACCACGCCGGTCCACATCAGACACAAGCAAGACCGTGCATCCTAATTCACCAAAGGCGTGCGTGTGTAAAGACAGGCGGACCGGATTTCACCTGGACAAAGAAACAGCAGCAGATTTATTAGTGGTGTCAAAGCCGCACCTGTCATGCAGCTAAAATTTGCCTTAATGCCTTTGTGATGTGGGTTATTTTTAATATAAGGGGTGGGGGTGGGGGGGGGAAGCCCGACAAGGTTGCAAATAGATTCGATAGTGCAAGAAGAGGGAATCACCAAGCAGGGCGTGTCCAATGTGTAAATGCACGCGATGGAGTCATCTGGGGTCATCTGAAGCTCAGAGTAACGACGTCGAGTTGGTGCCGCGTTTCGGAGTGGGACTGAGAAAGGGAAATTTCTGTGGATTGTTAAGATTTGAAACAGCTCAGGCCGAAACAATGAAGTTCTATCCTATATCAAATCTTCCCTTGTTTACTTTAAAGCCTTTAGTCATTTAGCAGACGCCCTAAAAAAAATTTTTAAAAAAAGAGAGAGAGAGACTTGCAACTGATACAAACTTACAACCCAAGCAATTGTGGGTTAAGGGGCTTGTTCAAGGACCCAACAGTGGAAACGTGGCAGAGGTGAACCCTAGATCTTCTGGACCCAAGCCCAGCTAGGCCACCACAGCCCCAGTGGATTTTACCGAGATGACATGGAAGTATTGTGATTACTGATGTGGCAGGTTTGGATGAAAAAAAGGTAGGAGTTCTATTGTGGGGGCACCCCTAGTCTGGTCATGTGACAACACTAACCCAGGGAGCTTTCAGTCCAGAAATAGTGCGTAACTGGACTTGTCAAAAGGTGTAAAAACTAACGAGGAGCTCTGCTCTATTGACCGGGTCACTCGGGTTCGATCCCAGGCTACCGAGTTGCGCTTCAGTGCTGGATTTGCCAAAAGACACGTCTGCACCAAACAGCCCTGAGGAAAATTTGGGAGGAACTACCAAGGACCCAGTGGTGCGCCTCTAAAGTGACGTACGCTGTACGAACATGACTTGGTCGACTCAAAACCTCTTCACTCTTCATAGTAGACGACTCTAATGTGCTCTAATCCGGTCCATTGGTCTTGGTGTTTGTTGTTCCAAGAACAAAAGTGGTCGCCAGTTGCTGTGGTGCGCAAACTTGTGACAAAAAGGGATTCCGTTTTAAGAACTACGACAAAGTTCACGTATGGGTTCCTGGCTCCCAAGGGGTTCCGGTTTGTTAACGGTTTCAGGTTTGAGGGCCTCTGTTCCCGGACTGATCTCGTCTCCCACCGGAGTCTCATTGTGGTTCTTACACGACCAGACCATGGGTGTCCCTTCATTAGAGCAGTATAAATAAGAGACATTGTCTCTCAGATCCTAGCTCCCTATCATTCCCGGAAAAAAAAACAAAAAACGTCACACACATCCTCTTTGTGGATTCACTGTACGAGTTTAAATTGCACAATCTTTAGTTCTTGAAAGCTCAAGTCATGTCTTAGACTGCTCGCCCGAACCACTACTCAGAACCAGGATCTTTTTGCACCGGGACCCAACGGTGAAGTGGAGAGTCCATTTGCTCGACCCTTCCTTCCCAGAAACCCCAGTGTGTGGCAGATGCTTATCTGGGTCATGACATTTCTAAAGCGGATGGAAGCCTGGACGTTCTGCAACACGCGCTGTCAACGTAATAAGAAAGCGATCTAAACATAGCAGCAGTGGAAATATAACAAAATGCAGCGTTGGGGTATCATTTGAGAGATTTCTCCTAAATAACCAACCAATTACGCGCAACTATGTTTAGTCTCAGACTTAATTGCAGGGCCCAAATTACAGAGTCAGTGGTCTCCGTTGCGAGAATCCCATCTTATATGGGCTTAGGCGGATTTCACTGGGTCTGACTCCCTGGTCTAGGTGTGCCTTATAAACAAGCTGTTAATCAACGCAACCAAGGACGTCACAGGGTTTAAACCAGAGTTTCACACTAAACATCTCAAAGGTTTTTTGCTGTAGAATGTATAAAAGGCTGTGTGTGTATATATATATATATACACACTAAGCGTCTAACATATATGGAGAACATACAGAGCACTTAAAGTCAACCTGGATACAATTACACTGTATAATATACATTTATATTTGGATTTAATGTCACAAGCCTTGGGACGCTGGACTAGCCCGCATCCAAGGAGCAGTATTTTTGGAGCAGTAGCTGCTGACCTAGAGTGTTAAAGTGCAAAAAAAAAAAATATCCTGTGCAAGTTAAGTTCATCCTCAATTTAACCTCATCCCCAAATCACGAGGTTCAAGAGGTGTTTAGGGCAGACAACAATTTCTGCATTTAGGCTGTCAAAAAAAAAAAAAACCCCGCGTGCGCGCCGTCAAATGTTGGGAAACAATGCAACCCGAAGTGCAGCCAGTGACTTACCGAGAAGCCCGCCCAGAAAGGACAGGAATGCCTGACTCTGGGGGAGGTAGTAAGAGCTAAAGCGGCGAAGCTGACGGCTAGGATGAGACTCCCCAGCAGCATCTGCGCCACGCCGAGCGACAACATGAGGCGCGTCCGCGTCCGGAGCTCCCTGAGCCGGGAGAGGCTGCGGGATAGCGCCGCTGGACTCAGAGAACCTCCTCCTGCTGCTCTCGGCATGGCGTGCACGGGCATGATCTCGACCACGAACGGATCGGAAACGACTTCACAACTCCAAAACAGCGGCTGACGATTCGGACAGGCACCACGCTGTTAGTTAACCCCGACCCCGGGAACGAACAGACTGGAGCGCATCGCGCTGCAAGTGCGCACAGAGCATCGTGAATCTGGCTTCACGGGGAGAACACTGTACGGTTCAACGGCGTCTGCGTGCAGTAGTTGTGAAGCAGGTACAAGGGGGGGGGGGCGATCCACACCAAAACAAAAAGGCAGAGATTCGTGCAAAAGGCAATCCTTCCAGTTCGGCTGTTCTGGATGCAACGTATCACGCGCCGCGCGTCATCCCGATGATTCATTAAGAAAGATGAGCAAAATGTGGAGCAGTTTTATTGTTACCGAGCCTGAGTGCGCGCGCGCGCCTCTGTCAGGTGATGCAGTGCGCGTTAAAAGGCTGCATATGGCGTGTTTCTCTCTCTCTCTCTCTCTCTCTCTCACACACACACACACACACACACACACACACACACACACACACACACACA